>JAODAI010493052.1:0-13660 GCA_027575025.1 Scotoplanes globosa
GGTTTCCTGGCCCTTTTCAACGCAGTGGTTATATGAGCCACCCAAAGCCTTTGATATACCAGTTAGAGCCACTGGGACAAAAATAAGAAGTCATTAAAAAATATGAATTAACGAAAATATTTTATAAAAGCCCGCCCACTCATTAACTTTGCCAACAACGGTCAAATCGATATGAACCCAATGGCAATGGTCACCGAATTCATCTTTGATATCTAAATATGGTATCCAAATTTCAAATAAGCCAATGGTTTGTAGAATTACAAACGTTTTATTTTTTGGGACGTTTGACCTCGCGACCCCATGTTTACGCATTTTGGACAAAAAATAAGAAAAGTCATTAAAAAATATTAATTAACAATAATATTTTTATATTAATTTTTACATGTTTTTTCTACTTATGTATTATATTGTTTATTTATTTTATTGTTCGAGATGAAAGCCATTTATCTGACAACAAGTTGAGATTTACACAATGTTCTATATGTCAACCTATTTACAAATAGCAGTGTTACAACACCTACAATCTGTTAACTGCACATTTTTAAAACATACCATCTTAACGGTAATGTGACACCTACACGGATATCGGATTTCGACGGGAATGGTGTCAAAATGTGCACAAGACATCAACGAAAAAAGTCATAGAAAGAAAATTGTATATACGGGGAACGGCTTCGATTAAAGAGTAAAAATGCCGAGAGTAAAAATCCCTCATGTAAGACACGGTTGAGTAGTATACATTCTCAGGAAAATACCCAAATTTGAAACGCGTAGTTTCGGCATCAATGTTATAAACTTCTAGTATCGTTAAACACCTGGCACCTGAGTAACAAAATAGCAAAACGTCTAAGCTATATATAACTACTTCCACAAATATTCACATAACGAACGACAGCAGTACGCAGAAAGCTAGTCGGGTGGAAGTATAATATAATAATGATTATTTTTAAATATACAACTAAATATAGCTATGGAACCTACATCGTTTCAGAGCTATCTTTGAAATTAAAAACCTACATTATTGTAGGGTTATCTGTGACACACATATGTCGGCTCAAGATGAGACATAACCATCTAAAGTAATGTATATACACTTGTTTGCACTTGTTTGCACCAGCGGGGGTGACGGGAGAGCCAGTGATACTGAATCCCTCGGGTAATTTGTTCTATGTTCAACAGTTGTACGGTATTTCTTGTTGTTGTGTCGGTCACCCTTGTCGGGGAGCGTCCCCCCTCGGGAAACCTTGACGTCACTCTTGCATGTATAGTCTAAACATAATATTATTATAGTCCAACATAAAGTGATGTATAATCAACCGCATACAATCCAACAAGATGATAGCAGCTTCGATGTATTTTTTTATTATATTCAATCAAGATTCTACCAGAGGCCATACCACCTGACCACTGACATGACATTCACCATACTCCTAGGCCAGACATGCCTAACCTACGCAATATACATGCATAGCCTAAATATCTCAAATACGTACAATAATACATGCTTACCCAATAATTCGCGATACTGGGAGCTTCAACCAACTGTAAATAAAGTTAAATGTATATGATTGGTTACGAAGCGATCAGCCTCTAGTAGTCGACTGAAAGTGGTATTGCTGGATTAATAATGTCATTTTCTTTAAAATCACCATCCTTGGATTGTTAGTATATTCCAGGATCTCGATTGTGGATCATGTATATAGTACACTACACACCAAACGAGAAAGGAATTGTTTCCCGTGTTCTCACCCTTGTCTTGTCTTCTTATCTTGGACGGTACTATGCAAACAAAACTAGTGGTTATCACTGTATAGGCGACAGCAGGCAACATGCACAACTCTAAAGCGCTCTAAAAAACAACTCTATCATTATTGCAAAAATGTCAAGAATGAGGAAGCTTCTATAAATATCTCTCTCTATCTCACAAATCCCTAACAAGGTGTGAGGAAGAAAATACCGCATCATTGACCAAAGCTCTCCATCTCCCTCTAGCCATAGCCACGACCCTCCGATCTTCCCCATCCCCTCCTAAAATCCCTTTCAACATAGTCCTTCCATCTCAAACGAGGTCTACTCATTCTACCAACCTCCACATGTGACATCACCATTTTCGGGAGTCGCCTTCCATCCATACGTTCTACGTACCAGCTCACCCCATGCTCCCCGTGTCACCTTTTATGCAAGACCCCTATTCATCCCATTCTCCCCCCGAATATCCTCCAGCGTACTACTATCCACCCACTTAGCCCCCGCAATCATTCTCATTAAATTATTTTCGCATACCTGGAGTCGGTGATGTTGAGCCCCCGACAGAGAAACTGACTCAAGCTCGTAAATACATGTTGAGATAATACATGTAGCCAATATAGTCCCTGTTAATGTCTTACAAATATGTATATCTGACATAACCCTCTACATATCTCCAGGTCAGATACCCCAACTGGATCACTTTATGCACCTCCACGTCAGACCACCCACCCCATAACTAATTCCCCCGAATACGCAAAACTATCCCTCTGCTTAATACCTTTGTCAGCAAGGGTTATATCAAAATCATGTCGTTTCATGCCCACTGATAAACTCTGTCTTATCAAAACTCATACGCAACTCATGCCTATCAAATAAATCCTTCCATTCTAACAGCACCTCCTGCAATTTCTCCTTACTACCCATAACTATCGCTAAGTCGTCAGTATATATCAGCTTCTTCAGTACATTCTTTGTATTGACTTTCCTGATAATCACTTCCATTATCATAATGAAAATAAGTGGACTGAGGGCACAACCCTGCCTAAGCCGAAGATTAACCCCAAACTGGTCTGACATCCCCGAACCAAATATAACCCTATCCCATGGACATTCGTAAAGGCCTTCCGCCATCGTAACTTCTGATTCAGGGACGTTCGTCCACATTAACGTATACAAAACGAATTTCATAGGTACCATATCATAGGCCTTCTCCAAATCTATAAAACCCAAAGCCATATTATACCGTTCATCTCCAATTTATTTTCCACCAGCTGCCTAAGTGAGAACATCCCACCACTTGTCCCTCTTCCACTATGGAAGCCCTGATGCTCCTCCCCGGTCTGCGACTCAACCCTAACCGTAATTATTATATACAAAATCCTTTTCAAAAGTTTAAAAACATGTCCCACGGTGTCATGCCTCGGTACTTTTCTGGGTCTGAACATCACCCTTTTGTTTCCGAATAGGAACAATCAGGCCCGTACATCAGTCCCTTGTGCTACTCCCCTCCCTCAAACACACATTGAGCAGTCTTGTAAACCACTTCACTACCAAATCCCATGTAACCACAAACATGTCCACCCTCATTTCCTCCAAACCCGCAGCCGTATCCCTCTTCATTCGTATCTTAGCCCAATCCACTTCAAAGTCCCCACTGCGCTGGGTAAATCCAGTTCAGCACCTCCACCCTGGTTATACAGTTAGCTGAAGTAGATCTCCCATCCCGTAATTACCCTGAATTACCTCATCATTGTCAGCAACTTACCTGTCATCCGGATCTTTATTAACTCTGCCTCCCTTAATATATACGCCCCCTTCCTTCCTGTCCCATGCCATGCTAAAGATACGTCCCCCCCCCCATTATCATGTAGCTGCTTATAAATGCTATCTTTTATATCCCATTTTCCCTTTTCAACGGCCCTCCTAGCTGCCCTATTTTTCTGCCAATAAAGGTGACGTAAGGCTATTTCCGGCTATATTCCCCTATCCCTGGCCTCTTTTAATTTCTTCCAAACCTCCTTCTTCTCATCGCCACTCCCTCTACATATTTCGCCCACCACATCTGGCTCTTCTTCGACGAAACTCCCATCTTGCCTGAAGTCCCTTCCACAAAGTGTATCTGCCCCACCAACAAAAGCAAGATTAAAGAGCCCCCACTCTTACTCTACTCCACATACCTACTCATGTAGCACCGCAAAGCTACGCGCCACCATTTCATTATGCATTTCAGCCACCTAGCCCCTTACATAACCACCATTTAATTACTTTTGGCCCACTTCCCTCACTACATTATGCTTCTGTGGCCGCTATACAAAACGAGAGGCTTATGATGTACGGTAACATTATCCACGGCTAAAACCTTGCAGTCTTCAACTATCCACAATGGTTTTCTCCTAACTACGAGCAAGTTCACCTCCGTTCTGTGCAACCCACTCCTATACGATATTGTGTGACTGACTCTCTTTTTGAGGAAGCAACCGGCCACTGCTATGTAATTGTTGTGCTATATCTCTACCGACTCGCTGCCCCTCCCTGTTCCTCATACCCCATCCAAAATTCCCTATACACTCCTCTTCACCAACCTCTCTGACTCCAACATGGCCATTAATACCCCCTGCTACTCACAACATGGTATCATCCTCCACCTGACCCTCATCCTCTCCAGCGCCTCCCTAAAGGCAACCGAATCGTCTTCTACCCTCCCTGTTTGGGGAACACGTACATACATAATACCCACCAGTTGATTACTAAGTATAACCCACATCAGAATAATTGTTCTTGCCCACCTCTCTAACCCATCACTTCCTTAACCTTCCCTGCTGAAACTATAATATCCATCCCATTATTATTCCGTCCCCATGCATGAAACAATTTATACCCCCGATGACATCCTCTAGCTATCCTCCTACATTTCATCCTATGCACACAATAAATCTCACAACCCCCGTCTACGTATATCATCTTCACCACTTCTATGCTCTTCCCTCCCATACCTAACATTGAGACTACCTAACCGGACTTCACATCGAGGCCTATCCCGGTGAATCGACCCCCAGGATTTCGATAATTTCTGGCCGCTGCCTGAACAAAAACACGATCATCAGTTAATATAATCATAATAGTGTGGGACAAATAGCCACAGATGGGCTGCCCTAGCTAACCTGAGTGGTTTTATATCGGAGTTATTATTCTCCTAGATGGCCACCAATCAAGGCTAACAGGCTTCATCAACCGGGACAAATTGTCACACAACGCTGCCTAGTCGCTGTGTACGGTGTTACATCAGAGTTGTAATTATCCTATGTGGATCACCACCAAGGCTAAGGAGTCCCATCTGCCCGCTCCCCATCTCTCTACCTCCTGCGTCCCTAACAAGGGGAATTGGAAATACAGCCGCATCATTGGTCAATGCTCTTCACTTACTTCTACACCAAGCCATGGCTCTCCCTCCAATCACCATCCTCGCCATCGCGCCTAAAATCCATATCCACACAGTTCTTCCGTCTAAATCGCTGCATCCCCTACCCCTTCTACTAGCTTCCATGTGCAGCATCGCCATTTAGGTGAGCCGCCCTTCATCCATCCGTTTCACGTACCCAGCCCACCTCATGCACCCCCTAATCAACCTCTCCGCAAGACTTCCAGTCATGCCAATATCCTCTCCTCCCTTACATCAACTAACCTACATCTCTCTACCAGCATAACCACTGCGATCCTTCTCATCCAGTTATTTTCACACACCCTGAAGACGATGTTGCTGAGCATAATAGACAGAGCCACGGTTGCAAGCCCGTAAATATATGCTGGAATAACACAAGTACCCCAAACTTCCCCTTTTAATTTCTTCGAAATGTACCTATACGTCGTAACCCTCTATACATTCCTCCAGGCCAGAGCTCCGGGTTTAATCCTCTTCCGCACCTCACCACCAGAACGTCCGTCACCAGATATCAATTCCCCCATATATGCAAAACTACCCCTCTGCTTAATATCTTTGCATGCGAGGTATATGCCCAACTCCTGTCGCTGTGCACCCACTGACAATACATCCGTCTTATCCAGGCTCACACGTAGCCCATGTCTCTCAACTCAATTCTTCCACTCTACCAAAACATTATCTGAGCCCAATATTAACCCCAAACTCTTCCGACATTATTGAACTAACCACAACCCTACTTTTGCACACTCATAAAGACCCTCCGCCATCTTATATTACGCTTCCGGGACGCCCATCCACTTCAATGTAGACATTACTAATTCCCCATGAACGGTATCGTAAGCCTTCTACAAATCCACAAAACCCCAAAGCCATGCTCCCGTTAGCCTCCAATCCCTTTTTTCACCAGCTGCCTAAGTGATAATAGACCATCACTTCACTCGACCCCTGCGAAACCCCTGTTGTTCCTTTCCAATATTCGTTCCAACCCTCGTTCTAATTTCCCCCAATAATGTGATACCCCGATACTTCCCAGGGTCATTAATATATAAAATATATGCTAGTAAATCGGGAAATTATATTAATGTGTATACTATACAATAATTATTATGAAACATGTGAAATACACTTAGCTCAGACAGTGTAGGTGACCAAATCTCTAGCTTTGAAATATTTTCTACAAAATGATTTTTGACATCCAATCGATTATATAATTTTGAGTCTTGAGTATACATGTATAATGATACTGTATGTGTAATATTAAACAATTCAAAATCTTACCACCAAGTAATGGCATGTCCAAACTCTCCATATATGAGTGGGAACACAACAGCAATAACGGGTACTCCCCAACACACGATGTGATAAATTCTAAAAGATAAAGTATTGAGCACATAATACGATATACTATTTTGACAAAGAACGTAATCTGGATGTTTATATAATTATAGCAATAATGCTGATACCAAGAACAAAAAACTATAGTTTAATTTAATTTTTAAGGAACCCATGTCTCTCATAAATCCTTCCATTCTACCAGAACCTCCTATAGTAAACAGGAGTTGCATGAAGTTATGATAGAATGGTGGATTTATTTGAAAGACATGCGTTACGTATGAGCCTGGAAAGAACGGAAGTTATAAGGGCATGGAGTGACAGGAGCTGGATATAATCCTTTCAGGCATAGTTTTGCGTATCTGAGGGGAATGATTTCTGGCGATATAGGCGATCGCATTGGGAGGTGCGTAAGAGGATTGATTCGGGGGCTCTGACCTAGAAAACATACAGGGGGTTATGTCAGATAAGCATATTATAAATACATTAAAAGCGACATCTTGGGGTACATGTTTTATACCACTGTATGAATTTATTGGCTGGAGAGAGTGGCTCTGTCTGGTGCTCAGCAGCAGCGACTCCAAGTTTGCGAAAATAATGAGAAGGATTGTGGGGTCTAAGCGGGTGCATGGAAGAGGTTGCTTGATATCCGGGGGAGATTGGGATAACCATGAGTCTTACAGAGAGGGTGATACGGGGAGTATGACGTGGGCTGTCCGTGCTGTACGTATGGATCGTGGGAGACTTCCATATATATATCGATGTCCCAATTAGATGTTGGTAGAAGGGGTATAGGGGGATACCTCGATTGAGATGGAAGGACTGTGCTGAGAGGGATTTCAGAAGAGCTGACGGGGATGGAGATTGGATGGTCATGGCTATGGGTAGAGGGAGGTGGGTGGCTTTGACCAATGATGCAGCTGTTAGTTAATATTGTCTTGTTATGGATCCATGACAGCATGAGGTATATATATAGCGAGAGGCTATAATTAGCGCTTTAATTACTAGCATCATCACTCGTTGTCATTGACGTATAACACTAAGGATCGTAACTATGTCTAATAATCAATCTATGTGTTATTGCAATATATAATTGACCTACACCATATAAAACAAATAATGAGCATGGCGAAATCCAATTGGCACACTTGCTATAATTAATATTATATTATATCGAAAGTTATTGTAATTAATTTGACCAATTGTCCTGTTTTCTACGAATAATGGATTAATTGTATTTTGGTAATTTCCTAGTGATAGCAATGACAACAAGTGAATGTATTGATTTTAAAATAGATCTGATTTCAATAACCTGATAATATTTACTTCAGTGGGCGTGCACATATTGCTTTAGGTGACGTAAGACTACAGTAATAATAATTATAATAGTAATAGATGATTCTTATAATGCGCCAAATCTAGAAAGAATAGAGCAACTGCTCAAAGCGCTGTACAACGAAAATAAGTATCAAAGCAACAAGGAGTGAATAAATATATCTTTAAAGTTATTCTGAACATATATAGGAAAATTCGAACAAATTATGATGTTATCAGACAATAATTGATAAGTGTTGTTCCATAAGAAAACCTATACCACCATATGATTTTAAATGATAGATATAGGAACTGATAAGTAAGGTGCATCTGCTAAACACAAGCTACGAGCAGGTGTGTAATGGAAAGATCAATACAACTTGCAAGATATACTGGTTTTGTTCAAAATATTTTGCACGGAATATCATTAAGATAAGTGTAAACTTAATACGGAAAATAATAGGATGTAGTTGCTTTAATATCAGAGTTACTTGACAATGTTTCTTTTTCTTTTTGACGATATGAGCAGTACTATTTTGATGGGACCCGGGATAGCCAGGACTGTAGCGTGGAAGTGAATTATGGAAACCTCATCACCGCTCACTCGACTGCTACGTGTGTGTAAAGTCCCCGCATAGCAGCTATCATTTTCCCAAACATCCCCGCTAACTGAGTCAGAGTCCTGTTACAGCGATGCACTATTTTGGCGCACACCCCAAGTCCCGGCTATGACAATCACGGCAAACTTGAATTAATTAGCCGATCAGAAGGTTACGATATTGAGTCGGATGGACGAGACTGGCATATGGTGTTTTATTTTGTTAATTTATACCCCCGCTGGAAGCATAGTGGCGGAGTGGTCCGGGAGTCGGTCTTGAGTGCCAAAGGTTAGGGGTTCGATTTTCGGCCGAACGCTGTGTTGTGTTGGGCAAAAAACTTTATCCCGCTTGGCTCAGCTTCACTCAGATTGAAAAATGAGTATCATGCTTTGCTGGGAGTTATACCTGCGATGGAGGGCCAGCGTCCCTCCCAGGGGGGCGTCATTGACTCTTATCCGCTTGCGCCACAGAAACCGGAGCTAAGTACCGGCACATGATGGGCCTTCGGATCCGGGGAGGGTTTGCCTAACTCCCTGGCTAATGTCCCCAGATAAAAGACGCCAATTTCACGGGTATGCAATCCCGTCTGACTATTAGGCGTACAAACCTCAGTATATTTTGAACACATGGCCGGCATAGCAGGGCACATTTTACTGCACATCACCAGCACATCCTCGCTACTGTCGCGATATATATCCGGGTATCATGGGCCGCGATTACAATTGACCAAGTGCATTAAGGAAATCGGCTTTGAAGGTCCCAAAAGCATGAACTACAATTTCGCATGTCTTTACAATCTCAGAAAACTAATATTTCTCAATTACCAATTTGCAGACTTACACAAAGTGTTTACTTGACTATCAAGATTCATATTGGTTATCAAACAAATCCCCAAGTTTCCTTACAACTGAAGAAGCCGACACAGGGTCTACAGTAACCGTATAATGTAATTTGTCAATAATACGTAAAAATGTGGATTGAAAACAGTCATTTCAGTCTTATCACAATTTGCCAGACTTCAATTGATTTGACGTCAACCAAATATGTACATCCGAAATACAAGCTTCCATGGAAAGCGTTGTGGACATATTTTTTATCAAGCCCAATGTGTAGCTGAGTATTATCAGCATACTGGTGAAAATTAATACTATAGTGGAGACAATTAAAACTATGGTGCCGAATGACATCACTACGATTTGTTATATACATTGTAAATATAATAGGCCAAGTGACTGAGTACTATGGGACACCGGATTTGAAGTATAAAGCATCACTATAATCATAACCTACATGTAACTGTTTATACCACATCATTTCTAACGTATTAGATTATACTATAAAATATGAAAAGCCTGTTCCATGAATGATCTCTCAGTAGCTCTATATTTTATTAAAAAACAACCCTAAAAACGACAGCGCACACAAGAGTCGTACAGTTATGTATAATATAGTAAGTACCTCTTTTGGGTTTCACTGATTATCCTGCTCGTAACATGTGCGTGTAGGTTGATAGTTATAGCCAGTTCCCATAGCATGATTGACCATACTGTGGGGAAAAAAAATATTATTATTAATTTCGAACAAAATTCCATTACTGAAACATGAAAGTTGTATAATTATTATCAAGAAAGTGGCGTAGCTATAGGGGTGTCACAGGAAACCCACCACATATTATGATTTGTTAAGCATAATCATCTTCACCATATATATATACGTCATAATTATATTACTTGACAATATGTCTTTATGTTAATAATAATAATAATATTAAATATTTATATAGCGCTTTTTATGTTTAAGATCAGATGGTTACATCTCAAAGCGCTTTACAAAAGTAAAATTTTACATAAAAATAAGTATGGTTCATGAAAATATGCATTAATTATAATAAAGTGATAAAAGATGAGTTTTAAGGAACCTCTTAAAATGTATTAATGTATCACATGCTTTGACAATTGATAATTGATTCCAAAGTGTTGCAGCTGCAAATGAAAAACATTTACTTCCATAACTTCCATTTGATTGCGGTTGTACTGTTAAGTTATCTTTGTTGGATGAGCGCAGATTGAGGGCTGGTTCATACGAATGAATCTGTTCACCAATATAATGAGGCTGTTAAAATCTAAGCCCACAAAATGCAATAATAAGTATTTTAAAGACCTCGTATGTCAGTATATATTATATCGACATTTAAACAAACATACTCTGAAAATAATAAGTTATGTACCAACTATTGTGAAGTATAAGTCTACATCTCACATCGCTTCGTATGGTTTCGTTTATTTTAGTTATTTTTTGTATATCAACTAATAATTCAAATTATACTATCATTGAAAATAGGTATGCAAAATATGTAATATTTGCAAAGAAAGATGAACCAAATAAATATTTTAAGTATAATTTAGCCTACGTATACACAATTCTGGAGAGTTTAAAAAATGATTTCGTTCCGACGTTCGCATCTGGAGTTATTGCAGAAAACGTTAACGAATAACTCAGGATTTTCCGTGTTTTTTTTCCTTTCAATACAAAAATCAACCGACGATTGACTCCAGATCTATTCTCCCCGTAGTGGTTGATGGTCATAATTCCATTTCTCCGCGAAATCAATTTGGTAAAAAATAAAAAGACTCCAAGTGACCTATAATCACCTTGTATGATATGGCGTTTTATGATTTTGTTTCACAATCACGCTTCGCATTGTTCTACAAGCTAATTGCTAGTAGAATGTTGTATTTAGCTTGTAGAAAATAATGGCCCAAGCTGTTTTAGCAAGTACAATTGTTGGTGTATATCATTGTATTGTAGTGTTTGTTTGATTATATGTCTATAGTTGTTATTTATTTTGTTGGAACTCGGCCAAATAAATTACGTAATAGGCCTACAATTGGTGGAGTTCCAACAAAATAAATAACAACTATAGATATATAATCAAACAAACACTACAATATCCCATGCCGAAGGTAGCGCTGGCTAGTTCGTTGTTCGATTTAGCTTGTAGAAAATATTGGCACTAGCTGTTTTTAACTTGTTACCAAAAATGCGAGATTCGACCCCTGGATACACACACAATACTGAAATATTGATTAGTTCCGATGTTTGCACATACAAGTATTACCAAAAGGGTAAAAATCGACATTCGAAGCCCCGTAACCCGAGAACCGGACACTCCATTGAAACGAAAATACGACATCGTTACTCAGCGCATGGAACTGTATCATTTATAACTTCCATTTTTACATTTTTGGGTCTGTAACTCCTAAAATAAGCACATTTGCTTAACTTCAATGTGACGTTTTTATCTTTTTACCCGGTGCACTAGGTGTAGATTGTTATGCTCATTTCAAAAATCAAAACGGCAAGTCTCTATGACCCTCATATTTGCACTTTTATTTGCAATTTTTCACTTTAAGTGACCAATATATCTGCTCGGAATAATTTCGTTTTTTGTTACGAAAGTTCGGGCACATGGTAGTCTACCATGTCCTAATATTATACTTCGGTTGCATTAACGACCATCGGACATTTAATAAAGAATGAATGGCCTCCGTAGACCTCAAATGACCTTTGATCTATCTGAAAACAATAGGTTCTATGTACACATTGATGTCTACCATCATCCCGAGTATGAACTTTGGCGGACTTATAATTTTGGCTATGCCGTGTTTACGAGCCAGCGTCACATAAACATATACACGCAATCACGACCTCATATTCGGCAAGGAATCAAAAACAATAGTGTAGTGGTTTGGAAGCGCCGTTTCCGATGATCTAAATGGTGTTCATGGCACACCATTTCTAGTACACTACTCGCCAATGTCTGGCGCTATATTTAGGTAGTAACTGAATATACCCCTCCCTCCCCTATACATATGTGCGGTATGCGCTTAGTAAAAGTATTCTAGCTACACCCATGTAGCAAGGACACGTGCATGATAACACAAAATAAATATTCGTGTGTGATACCACTGGAATTTGTGTTTCGCTTTCGAATATTAACAACAGGTTACAATCCATAACTTTTATATGGAACACACTGGTGGGTGAATCATGCTTTCGCAATGATCAGAAATCGGTGTATAGTTTAATATCGACTTAATGCGGGTTAATTCCAATATTTTTGATGGCAAAACCCAAACCAGTTTTACTCAACTATAGCAACTATTTGTAATTTGAAATGGGGTAATTTGAACATGGGTAATTAGAACAGGGGTAATTTGAAGGGATAACGATTATGATGATGAATATGGTCAACTTCTAGTAAGAAGGACAAACAAACAATTTGAAGGAGGTAATTTTTAATGGGGGTAATTTGAGCTGAGGTAATTTGAGCGGGGATAATTTGAACAGGGGTTATTTGAACAGAGGCAATTTTCCGGGGGGAGTGGAAATTTTCCCTGGAAAAATTGGCATGGAAAGATACAATCTCAACTAACCTCCATATAAAAGAAACACGCCTTTCATAGTACACCACGGGTGGCCATCGTGGTCAATTTTATCGTTCTGCGGAATAATAGTAAGATAACGTAACATAATATATTATATTATATATTATTATTATATTATATATTAATATTATATTTGTTCCAATTAAAATCTTAAACAAACATGTCATATTTCTTCTGAAGTTGTATAGTTTGCTTATACCTGCGTTTTGGATCTCACCTACCAATCAGGTACAAGCACGTCATTGTAAAATACACACATATAGGTCCCTGAATAAAGAATATGACACAGGCATATTGGTGTGGTGACCGAGTAGCCTGGTCACGAGACTTGAAATCCACGGATTCGAGTTATGTTGTGGTCGTTTCTTGTAATTTGCAGATTACAGATTGTAATCGTCCCTTGACTCAGAATCACGGCTATGTCCTCGGGCAAGACACTTTAAACGTCATCAATTACCCCATTGCTTCGCCTCACCCAGTATTTGGATCCTGAAATATGATCAGTGGTAACAGACATTGCATGATAATTGGCCCTACTATATAAAATCAAGAATTATTAGTATACATATTATATTAAACAGTAAAGTAACTCTGTGTAAATTCAAGATTAATCATGATTGGTACATGTGGAATATATATATGTATCCAACGACGGGGCAGAAGTCTGCGAACTCATTGGCTTTACATCCTCATCGGCTAGCGTGGCGCAATGTTTAGAGCATCCGCCTGCAAGCCGGGAGACCAGATAGTGGTTTCGTGCCCGCGAGGGTTCGAGACCC
>JAODAI010493163.1:0-13659 GCA_027575025.1 Scotoplanes globosa
GACTGCTGCTACGATCGTCTATAAAAGCTCAAGTCCGGTTGAGATCTTGCTACTTGCTACTTTGATACCATGGACTACATGTTTTGTGTGCCGATGATATGCTAAATAATGAGGGCGTGGCTTATATTTCAATATAGTGTAAGGCGGCTATATGTAGGCCTATACATCTCACAGTATGTCAGTAACTCGAAAGCTATATCAGATATTATATTTTTGATGGCATATTCTGAATCAGGATGCCATGTTTACTATTATATCAATACTTTTTTTTCAAATTACCCATTATTTTAAAAAAAGGGTTTGTTTGTTTATTTATTTATTTTGTATTTTCAGCCATACTTTTCATTTCGAAAGACATTTTTATCAATTAACGAATGCCAACGAATTATTTGTTCTATAAAATCGAACCTATTCATCACATTGAGTGAATTCAAATTACAATACATATAGACTGACCTAACACATGGCAATTCAGTGCTTAATAATAACTTAGGCTAGGCGATTGTTTTAAATGCAGCTTCACATACTGCAAGATAAAATATTGTATAAAAGGTAAAAGGTATATGTAAAATGAATTGCCAATACGGTTATGGCCTTTCAGAATCTCATTTTTGTTAACCAAATATTACATTATTTTTTTAATTCAACCTTAATCTGTAACGGATTAAATATCTAGTCCTATAACTTTACTATGTTGAAAGCATTGCATACAATTAAATCCCCTTTTAAAAAATCCCCCAAAATTTCACAATTTCCGGAATATTTTAAAAATGACGTCACAGTAGGCATTCTTGCTCTAGGCATGTCACACACGCAGTCAAAAAAATCATTGGGCGTACACAAACATATTAGCCTACGTTAATATCTGAAATTTAAATTTTGTGTTTTAAACTGGCTATTAATCCAGGGGTTATACAAAAAAAAATAACGATGCTATGTGAAAAGTAACTAGTTCAATAACAGCATTATAATCACCCCATTACATACATACCTTATTTGGTAACTTATTTATCGTTAAATTATAAATGGGAAGTGTTCTTGCTGTGGCTCCGCGAATCCCGTTATCCCACACACTGAACAAAGTTGGTACGAAAGTGAATGTACTGCTGTGACGTCATGAGATCATACCTTATTGTTATATTGGCTTCGGAAGAACTCGGAAATTGTGTGGAATCGTAACAGAAATCACTTATTTTCAACGATTAGGTACATTTTGTGGGCATTTTTCAAAAGGGGATTTAATTGTATATATGCAATGCTTTCAACAGTGTAAAGTTATAAGACCATGTTACTAGATCGTTAAGGTCGTACTAAGTAAGGAAATATAGCATCTTGAAATTAAATTAGTGTATTAAGGGTAATCATGTGTATAGGTGTGTGTGTCACGCTACACTTGTGTATAATTAATGGAAGGCATGAAGAACCATAGGCCTACTATGTCGTATTAAGGTGGTACTCATCTTGCATATAGTACCGATATATAGTGTGGGTATTATAGCGCCCCCAATAATACTTAGGATTGAAATATCGCTGCATTTTTGGCAGAACGATTCACAATGGTGTATAGATTGCATTTCCACCCAAAACATAAAATCACCATATTATGACTTTTCAACAAGTTGCAACGTTACATACATTTCGTCGCGGTCGGTGACATATTGAGGTAGATGGGTGTTCCGGAAGCGAAACTTAGGGTATTGGAGGTTCTTTACAAGGGTGCAAAGGGTAAGGTTCTGGTTGGTTCCATGGTGTCTGAATAGTTTGGGGTAAATATTGCGCTCAGACAATGTAGTACGACAAGTTCTCTACTTCTCATTAGGGATTCACGAGGTATATATCGATAATAATAATATTAAGGTAATTGCCTATTGTAATTCACATACCTCATAAAAGCATACACAATTATGATTTGTAAAACTACCAGTAATTGAGTAGCACAACTCATATTTATGGTGATGTTCATACAACTTGGACTAATACAGTATGCGGAGTAAAGTGAACCGTTTAATATATTCCACGATATCCACATATCACAATATATTCATGGACTTAAATTATACGCTCTGTTGATGTTTCTCATTTTGATGTAAATTAACTCCGAGTAATGGATCCAACTAATAGTATTGGTTATATGTATGCATATTTACTTTCCAATTCAAATAATAATAATAATAATAAAATGATGATTTATATAACGCTTTTCCTGCATACTACCAAAATACACACCTCAAACTGCTTCTTACAGTGTTTTAGCAAAAAATAATGTTGGTATGTATCACATGACCCGAACATACTCATTTTTTCATGAAAAATAAAAATGTATTAATCGTCATGAAGTGTCAAAACATGAGTTTTCAGAGACTTCTTAAAACGAATCAATTTATCACATGGTTTGATACTATCTACTATTTTTTTCCAAAGTATAGCAGCTGCAGATGCAAAACAAGTACTGCTATATATATTTATATTGGAATGTGGCTAAACTATTTGATCTTTATTATAATAACGCAAGTTGCGAGAATGTGTATAAGAATGTATTAGTTCACCAATGTAAAGATGGTGATTAAATATAAGCCCATAAAAGGTAATAACCTGGATTTCGAAGATAATGTGGGACATAATAGAAAACCAATTTAGATAATAAATTACTGGTGTGATACGATTACGTCTAGCATATTTTGTAATAATACTTGCAGCTGTATTCCGAAGTATTTGAAGCCTGAAAACATATTGATTTGATAATCCAAACAGAAGAGAGTTACACAAATCAAGCTTTGAAGAAACATAATACATTAATTAAAATGTCAGCTCTCTTTTGATCAAGAAATTTGCAGAGATACGATAACTTGTAAGTTTCGTGTATTAGAAGAAGGGCAAGTCTTTGAAATGTGATAATCAAAAGATAATGTGTTATCAAACAATGCTCCATTAACAACGATAAATGAAATTTCAATACTATACTTATTCAATTTGGAGCGAAAAACGACTAATTGTATTTTCCTACATTAAGCTATAACTTGTGATTGTTCATCCATTGACAAAGATCACGGAAGCAACACTTTTGTCAAAAGTTAATAATATATTTATATCACTTTCATCAAATCATATGAATACTTGCGTATCATCAGTGTATTTAAAACATATACCATTCCTACGAACAGTATCTACCACCCTTTTACAGAACCTTCTGGAACTCCATACCTAATATCATTATACTTATAATTGTTGCCACCATAGTATACACTTTGTGAACGATTAGTTAAATAAAATGGAGACCAATCATGAACACCACCCGAAACAGTTTACTTATTACGAAGAAGAGATAATAACAAAACATGATCACATTTTAAAATGAAGCAGACAAGTCAAGTAGGACAATAAGTACAAGATTACAGTTATCAACTGACGTCATAATATCGTTATTAATACCAACGAGTAAGAGCAGTTTCGATATTGTGGCCACGTTTATATGCACATTGGAATGGCTTTGTAAGCTTATTGTCCGCAATATGAAGTTGAAACTGAGAGTAAGCTACCCTCCCAAGTAGCTTTGATAGGAATTTCAAATTATTAAAATATTAATTAGTCGATAACTTTAAAGTGAATCAATTTCACCTATTACCTTCTTCATTATTAGACTAATTATTGCTGATTTAATTTCAGTAGGAACAGTATCACTAGACAAACTTCAGTAGTAATTCGAGTAATACACAAAACATCAGAACAAGTTTTAACAATATCAATTGGCACCTTTTCAGCTCTGCTAGTCTTTGAGGCAATTTTACTCTAAAAATGTTTCACATCCTCCTCAGTTAGAGAGATCATATAGACTGATCGCTAATAAGATGATTAATATAATATTCGGAATGAATAGTAGCAATTTTGTCCTTGAAAAATGTACTAATTTTGTCACCAATATTATGTTGTTTACCAATACAAGTGGAATATTTAGTAAGTATTTTGACAAAACCAGTAACAGTATTAAAGAGTTGACCGTAGTTATTGGCATGTTTGCGATTTGATCTCGAACACTGATGTTCAGGGTAGTAATAATATATCTCACAATATGGCAGTGGTCAATAAACATTTATTTATGTACAGCTTAGTATTTAGTATCTATGCACTTACGTTCAGTACACTGCCTTTCTATTTTAGCATTGGAAATGTATTCATTGAGCCAATGCGCACAGTGCACATTCAGCAAATATTTGTTAGTAATTCCGGAGCATGATTGTCCAATAAATATGATAACATGTGGGTTTAATTATATACTAACTGACCAATTGATAACTCGTCAATCGGGGATATTACAAAGTTGGTTTTACGGAAGTCTGAATTACTTTTACAAATGGAGGATTTTGAACATACGCAAACGAAACTTAATATTGAGTTAGCAGGCCAGTTAGATATTTGATTTCATTATTTTAATATAACTTATCGTTCGTTTATCTATGTAACTACACTTCCGAATAATATTATTTTTAGGATGAAACAGTGTCACTGCGCAAATAAGTGTTTTGCTAGCCAACTAACATAAGACCACTTGTTGCGGGATATGCATACAGTTTTATCAACCTAGCCTAACTTGGTTGCACAACATAGGCGTATACCCTCCAGTTGCAATGTTAGGTAGGCTATCAATCAGAAGGCATACATTTGACAAGCCCTGCACTTCTTCGCTCAATAACTATGCTTCCTTCACAAAGTAGTAATAATCTACCTATGATTATATATCGGTGAAATAATAAAATAAATGTTATAAGTGAAAGTAGCTTACCGCCATTTACTACATCCTACAAATTTTAGGTTCATTGGTTCATCACAATGTAAATGTAAGGTAATTACAATCCTGACTAGTTTTACTCCTTGGGTGTATACCTATATTAAGTGATGGCGTATCTTTTCCCCAAAGCGAGTTAAAAATGGGACATAGATTGTACATGTGATCTTACCTAAGGTAAGTACATATAGTCACATATGCCGTACTGTTTTATAGTTTCTCACTTTTTAAAATGTGTTCTACTCATATACTGAGTAAAAACTGGGATCTAAGTTTACACTGTTTTATTAATTATATTAACACCAAATATTTGTGTCAGTATACTATAAGAATGAAACGTATTTTATGGTGTATTGACATTAAGTTGCCAACACATTATACTGTACAATTATGAACGGTACATGTCATATCAAATTACAGACAACTCCTTATATGGTTGCAATCTCGATTAGTAGTTATTCTGACACACATAATGTAAATTTACATTCACAGATATGCATTTATATTTACACTATAAAATATTCCGTTATGTCTAGACAGGTTATACTTATAAATAGGTGCGTTCGGCTGGTCGACTCAGTGAATAAGTCGAGTAGATTATATGTCGCCATACGAATGGCTGCTGCATTACCAGATGAATGAATAACTATACTCTAGGTAATGATGGCGCTATTGAAGTATAACATATTTGGCTGACAAATTATCCAAATGCATATACCGGTTCTGCGAAATGGATTGAATGAATGTGTAAATATACATTAATTTTACTGAATATAACATGTAAATTGCAAAATATTATACCTGGTATAAGAATATGCCCCTTTGACTAAGTTAAGATATAATAAAATGGTAAAGATACCAATATTTTC
This sequence comes from Scotoplanes globosa, assembly GCA_027575025.1. NCBI lineage: Eukaryota > Metazoa > Echinodermata > Holothuroidea > Elasipodida > Elpidiidae > Scotoplanes > Scotoplanes globosa. The sequence goes on from JAODAI010493163.1 coordinate 5,650, forward strand.
TTTGAATGGCATTATACAACGTCAACTCTTTAAGAATGAAACCATAATGTTGTTCACAACGTGTTTCTCGGACGCATTCTGAAATATTTATTTGTATGCAAATACTCGTAGTTTCCGTAAAAAAATATTATGACGTCATTGATAGATATCACTGTAGCGCTATAAGCTCACTGCGATACCAACAGTGCAGTGGCCTACTGACACAGGACCCTGGGCTAATGTTGGAATTATACGCTAAGAAGAAATACGTTGTGGTCTATAGAATATTCCGTTATGTATAGACTTGTTATACTTAGCAATAGGTGCGTTCGGCTGGTCGACTCGAGTAAACAAGCCGAGTAGATTACATGTCGCGGTATGATATTACCAGCCGAATGTGTAACTAGATTCGAGTTGTTATGATAATCCAAATGCATATACCGGTTCAGCGAAATTGAGTAAATGAATGTGTAAAGAACAACAAAAATGTTACAACAGTACAACATATCAATAAAAACGGTATTGCTATGTCATATGAATGTGGAAAATAATAAAATTGAACTTGAACTTGAACCTGACAGCGATGCAAAATATAGCGATAAATCTACAGAAAACGTAATTATTATGGCAATTGCTACAATCGAACTCGGAAATTTATGTTTATTGCACAGGCGTACCGGTTATATATAGCACATGGCCTGACCCCCCTCCCCACCAGGGTCCAGGTCGGTGCCATTGTTTCCCAGATCGGGCCCTACTCGATTTTTCGACCTATGTCGAACTTTGGCTATTCCACACCATTTTCCCCCGGCGACTTCGTCCGGCCAATTTCCCACGAATTTTTCACTTGAATAAATCCTATCGGTCAACCTCGTTCAGATCCTCCCGAGACAACCACCTCACAAAAAAATCACACGCTGTCTCTGTTTGGAGAGGTAATTTACTCGGGGGATTATCCAGTATCTAGAACCTATACATGTTAGGAATATCGGCCCTATATGCCTGCTACTACAACAAGCAGTTAGGTCTATGTCTAGTGCAATGCATACAATGTAGGCCTGCGTTTACTAACCGACTCACACTGGTGATATGTCTAAAAAAGTGGGGCTAGTAACCTGGCGATCTTAAATGGCCTATCATGGTTCTACTTGGAAACTCCCTACCATAGTATATTTTAGAAAGGAATTTAGTAATTGTCTAGATTATTAATTTGACGATAATTGTTCTACTGGACGGCAGATTAATCATACGCATCGCCGCCATTATTCACTTTCATAATTATTTTCCACAAGATGCACTGCATGGCGTAAATTACGTCATCAAAACGTCACAACTCGTTTATTAAAAGTTAATAACCCCCAGAGGTGGTTACTGTTAGTGTACACGAGTTGTGACGTTTTGATGATGTTTGCCCCAGTCGACCCGTTGTTGTGTTACCTCGCGTTTCTCGAGTCGATCAGACGAACACCCATACTTATTCCATGAAAGTCGCTGAATCAGTACTCCAATCACGACAGTTATTATAATAATATACAGTGCAATACGTAGGCCATACCTATGTCGCAGCGTATGCTGTCGATGTATGTTAATATGTATTGATAAACAATAATATTGTCACTATTTTTCTTGCACTTTTGGAAATATAATGGACATAATTTGTGTTATTTATAAACAGGTACGTATTTTAAGATTAACTTAATAATAATAAGTAAGAGATGATTCGTATATGAATATAGTGTTATGCATGTCATACATATAGACATAGTCATACAATTTCAAGCAAAGTTTTTTGTCTGAGTTCTATCAACTGTTATATTATTATATATCGAACTAGGCATTTATGTAGGCCTGCAATACATACTATCCAGGGTGACGGACATATGATACTCAATGTCCTCAATTGTCGCTAATAAATAACATAAATACTACTATATTATTGTACCATTATTTAAGTAATTTAGTAGGCTTGTGATATATTACAAGTTGAGGCACAATTGTTACAAATTGTGAATAATTTGAGGCATAGACCGCAAAGGCATACTCTTGAAATACACTGAGTCGCCTGAGCAGCGCTTTCAGGTGTGACTTTTGGTCCTATGCAGGAAAAGCGCTATATAAATCATCATTAGTAATATTATTATACGCCTTGTCGTAGGTTAACTGACTCTGAAATTAGGCCTAATTATTATTATCTGAGCCACTAATGCAGGCCTAAGCTATAACTAACACCCCAAACATTTATTATTATCATCATTTGGATCCATTTTTGTCATATAGTTGGTGGTTCTCACTTATCCCCATGCAACTATGTGTAGCTGTGTACATAATTACCAATGCATAACGTGTATAATCGTAGTCGAATTAAAAAATAAAAAATGATATTCACGTCACAGACACATATGCATCTTTCCCCCTATATGCATCTTCGGTAAAAGTTGGAAATTGGGTGAAACACTATCAGAAATGACGTATTTTCGCATGATTCGGTATAATCAAAGTATAATTAGTGATGATAAATTGATATAAAGTACAAACGTAATATCATTGTTCTATATATTTAAGTACATACGGGCTGAATAATGATTACCCACTATGCGATGCGATGTGGTAACATATATGTGGATGTTGGTACAGTAGTATTTTCAAAACTAACATCTCCTATAAAGTATTGGTTATCCACGAGTACCACTGGGGCGGCAAACATAACTGATACGTGCATTAACATTTATAATTTCAGCAAGGATCTATATAAATAATTAAATCTTCCAATTAGGAATGTTTTCTCAGATCCCCCTTAATCAAACAATATGTATCGAGTATATAAGGAAACAATTATACTTCTTTCAAAGAGAAATATGACAACTTATGTTATCTAGAGCAATGCAAATTCACTGTTTCACCAACGGCTAATTATAAGCTCCCCTACGGTCGAGATCAACATTTACAATATATAGGGCCTAATTTAATAGAAAGTTAAAGTAAACATAATTGTATTGCGACATGGATATAAAATATTACATTGTTAGGTCGTGTTGGCATGTATGTATATTTTTACGCTACATGATATACATTCGAAATAGGTCTTACTTTAATATATATATATATCGTTTCCTCTCTCTTATTTTTAAATTGCAATACAGTATATGCCTGCATTTTTATGAAAGCATAATACCCCAAACTTACCATACATGTTATGCATGTGTAATTAATTGGAAATAATTTAAATCATATTTAGGCATATTTATTTGTGTTATTATTTTATTTCAACATTTCATGGTTGCCTAATATTCTCTAAAACCATATGCGGCTTAACAACCTGTCCATTATTACACCTATCCCACAGTAAGCTTTTAGTTATTGTAGACATGACCATCCCATTCGCACTTCCGACTTCCGATCGAATCCTGGTCGCAGTAGTACAATAACATAGTGTATATGACTACACTACAGCCTCCGTATACATAAACATAGAACAAAAATAAGACAACCAGATAAATCAAAAACTTGTATAAACTTAGCCTTGGAATAGTATACACCAATACGGAATGGTTACCTTTACATAAAAATGTACTATTATAGTGACTGTATTGAATTATTCGAATACAGTGGGAATGGTAATTTACTGTTAATTAATACTTGATGATACTAATAATATTATATATGTATCAGATCCCCAATATTATGTTTCATATAGATTCATCAAATATATCTTTAAATATGTATTAATTAAAAAACATGTTAATATTTGAAGAATTCCATATATTAATATCCCACTGCTTGTCACATGTGAATGGGCAAACGTAGTTTATGCTGAAAAAACGATTCTTTTCACCATGTGTTGTTAATTATCATAGCGATTTAGTAACAGAAATTAATTAAGTCAGCCAGAAGATGGCCATTAATATGTATGCACACTCAAATAAGTAACTTATACATGATAGTCACACATGCAAGTATTCCAATATAATGGACGATATGTGTGCATAATATGATTTATTTGACACAACCATAGTGCCCCATTTAGGAAGAATAAATAACCTGTCAATGTATATATATAAAATATATATATATATATGATATATATTCAAATTATTAATATATTATTATATTGATTATGTAAAACAAAGCAAATATTGTACCATTTAACAACTGGAAATCTGCCAATTACTTACATGGTCTACCAACGGTATACGAACAAATCAATCAATCAATTATGGATTCACGAGGTAGAGAGAGAGAGAAGTGATAAAGATACAGTTAGGGCTGACCGGCTCAAGTGGCTTGCCGACTGCAATTTGTACCTGTATCACTTGATGTTCGGCTTGAAAAGATCAATTCAGCTCATAGCTCAGTTGTTCGGAGCTCTGTCATGTAATCAGAGGTCCCAGGTTCGAATTCCGGTGTGCTGATATATTTTTCAGTATCAGTTTTTAACTGAATTATGATCGTAGAAAGATTAATTGTCTTCATTTAATTTACCGAACATGCACTCTAAATCATTTGATTATTTACTTCATATTAACAATATGTTGTCATGATATGGTAACAGTAGCTTATCATGTATAATGCTGACCGACTCAATAGGGGTGTCCCCTGCAATTTGTATCTTTCTCACCGGAGATTCGTCTTGAAAGGATCAATTCAACTCATAGCTCAGTTGGTCGGAGCTCTGCCGTGTAACCAGAGGTCATCCGTTTGAATCCCGGTGTCAAGTTTCAAGTTTCAAGTTTATTTCCACAATCCTTATAACAATTTACAATCAAGGTATATCAATCATATAACATTATAAATAACAATATATATGCAAGAGGTACAACATATAATAATATAGATATGGATGTAAGGGACCAGAAATAAGTAGATATTTCGAGGCTGGTCCCAATCAAAATTAACTAAGTATATATAAGTAAAATAAACGAATACTGAGAAAATTATGAAGAAGAACAATTAAGATAAAAACTATATAAAAAAACTAAATTGAATTGTTTAGAAGAAGAAATTGTTTAAGTCTATGCTTAAATGTGCTGAGTGTTGGATAAATACTAATATCGTTGGTAAGATAATTCCATAAGTGTACGCCTGCTGATCTGACTTGATATTGATTAAGAACAGTTCTTGTGTATTGTATATGCAGTCAATCTTTTGCACGAGTGTTGCAAGTGTGATAATGTGTATTGGGGGTAAACAAATGATGAAAGACCATTGGGAGAAGATTATGGTGAAATTTATAAATGAATATTCCCAGTTGATAACGATACAAATCAGACAATGTTAGTGTCTTCAAATGATGAAATATAGATCTAGTATGAGCTCTATAATCTGCCATTGTTACATTGCGAATAGCACGTTTCTGAAGTTTAAATAAACAGTCAAGAGAAGTTGCATGAGCATTTCCCCACACGATGAGACTATAATTTATATGAGGAAGAATAAAACTATTATAAAGCGTAAAAAGTGCACTTAATGGTAAAAAAGTCTTTAATCTATTAATAACACCATTTGATTTGGAAACTTGTTTTCTAGTGGCAGATATGTGTTCCTTCCAATTTAATTTCAGTGACCTTGAATATAAATTTATATTCTGTTAAGCAGCTTAGTTGTGGTTAACACGGCTATAGTGGACATACATTATACGCCACTATTTCATAGCGTAAGGCTAACACCGTTACCATCATTATGACTTAATTGAATTCGTTGGAAAAAATAATCGCCAAAAGAATTAAAAAAACATCAAAATCGGTTCAGGATAAGACAAAATATCGATAAAGTTACAAATAAGAAAATTATTAGCTTTACATATTGATGATAATTATTCATTCTTGAAATCTTACTCCCTATACCAAATTATGCACTTGGCAATTGTAATTATGACCACAATGACCCAGGGATAGCTGGAAACTGGTCGTGAATTAGCCGCACATGTAGCCTATGCCCATGGATATGTTACCGCACTAAGGGTCAATACATGTGCATGAGTTACATGTCAGCGTCGAACAGGGCCGGGAAAATATTGTAACAGTGACGTAGTAAAGTACCAGAACAGTGCCGAAGCTATGCTGGGAAGTTTGTCAATGAGTTACTGTCTTGACTTTACCCGGGACGCAATCCTTCTGCTGATTAAATTACCAGGTAGTCCCCCGCTATTTAAGTTAAATTAAGTAAGAAAGGATCAGCAAGGACATAGTCCTCATTGTGTGATCCTGAACTTACATCACCCAGTAGACATCCTAAACGCGTCCACTGTCCCCCAAATACCGATCAAGACCATTATTATAGGCATTGATACTAACTTCGCGAATCAATGACTCAGGAAATCTCTGAGAGAAGGAAGACTTCCTAACATCTAACATGGAATACTCCTTACGTAATTTAAGACAATGACCTCTGGTACCAGAATAATCAAACAACGTAAAGAAATCCTCGAACGTCAACTTATCAAAACCAAGAACAAATTTAAATACCTCAATAAGATCACCACGAACACGACGAAGTTCCAAAGTTGTAAACTTTAGGTAAGTCAACTGTTGCTCTTAAAATAGAGAACTAAGGGAACCAACTAATTTAGTAACCCTTCTTTGAACACATTATATAACAATCATATCCTTACCTAAGAAGCTTCAACAGCATACTCCAGATGAGGCCTAACCATCTGCTTGTATAATCGAACAACAATATCTTTATATAGAGGAACTTAAAATGACGTATAATCAACCCTAAAATTCAATTAGATCTCCTCGCAGAATCGACACACTGCTTAGATGGTTTCAATGAAGAATCCAAATGAACACCCAAATCCTTCTCCATCTGTACAACCGCTACATTTATACCATTGACATTATAAACATTCTGCATATTTCGACTACCGACATGCACCACCTTACCTTTATCGATGTTGAAACATATACCCCAATCCTCCGACCACTTAAGAATACCATCCAGCTCCAACTGAAACCTAATCGCATTCTTCTTCTAACATACATCGCCATAAACCTTAGTATCGTCGCCGAACTTCATGGTACCTGAACTACAAACAACATCGTCTAAACTATTAACCCTAACTTATCCGGACATAAGAAATTACTAAAATGTCATAATGAAACCCTTTTTTTGCCTTTAATTATCTCCAAATGCATGGCTAACATAGGTATTGCCTTTCATATGTATTTTTATTAGTTTATAATGAAGTTATATTATATTTCATGTCAAGTTTGCGGTGATTTCGGGTTTTTGGGGAAAAATGTGAAATTTGCATATATTTCCTTTGTAATTAACGTATAATTAACAAAAAAAATAGTTCCATGTTGTTCATAGCACATTTTCTATAGGCATACCATATTTCAGATTAATCGCGCAATACTTGGCTGTGATCTTAGGGGGAGGGGCGAAGTAGCCCCCCCCCCCGGACATACAGAGATCAAAATCGCCCGGGTATAAGTTAGGGTTAATATAGGCAACAAACAAAAATGGACACAACAGAGAGCCTTGAGGAATACCACTCCCCTAGTGACACTCTTGCAACAAGACACATACCATCCAACAACCACCATCTGCTTACGCCCACTTAACCAACAACTATCCACCCAAGAAGAGAACCCCTGACACACAAACTCTCTAATTCAACAACAGTCTCTTATGAGGCACTTTATAAAAATACTACATCAACTGACTTCCCAACATCCACAGACCTTGTAACTTCTTCAAGATATTCCAGAAGATTGGAAAGGCAGGATCTATTATTCCTAAAACAATGATGCGAGTCACTGATTACGGAATGACTATCCCAAAACTGCACTATGGCATCCTTAATAATGGACTCCATTATTTGACAAACCACACTACTAATTGTAAGGTCTACAATTTACCGACTGACTACGATCTCCCTTTTTAAAAATCGGAGTGATATTACCACACCTCCAATCGCCCGGAACGACCCCATCATTCATCGAGCGCTTAAAAACTATGCTAGGCGGTGCAGCAAAAAAGGTTGCAAATGTCCTTAACAAAAAGGATGAACCTTATCAGGACCAAAAG
>JAODAI010493274.1:0-13657 GCA_027575025.1 Scotoplanes globosa
CCCAGTGGACAACCTAAACCCGTCCACAGTCACAAAAATATATATCAAGACCATTCTTAAAGGCATTGACACTAACTGTGTGAACCAATTACTCGGGAAAGCTATTCCACTCGTCAACAACTCTCTGGGAGAAGGAAAATAACGTCTAACCTGGAATACTCCTTGCGTAATTTAAGACTATGACCTCTGGTACCAGAATAATCAAACAGCGTAAAAAAATCATCAAACTTCAATTTTAAACAGCTGAATAAGATCACCACGAACACGTCGAAGTTCCAAAAATACTATGCAGGTCATTATGATCTACAGTACTATGCATGCAGGTAAATCTTAAACTAATATATTTTGTGATGTGGTTATAAATCTTGAATTAGCAATCTTTCTATGAACCACCATGAATCCATCCATTGGCACCCGTACACAGAAAAACATCTTCATCAAGATTACATAGAGTTTAATATGTTGGTTTATAGTTTCAGCATTGCCTGATGAAGCGGGATAACAATACTACGGTACACTTGTCACTGTAGTCTGCGACTGATGGCCTACAATACTGTAGACTGGTGCTACTCCGTAAAGTACAGTTAGTATGGCTTATTGCCACAGTACCGGTACCAAGTATGACCTTTGCTACCGTTACTGTGTGCAGACTTATATCAGGAATTTGTATAAAATACAATATCTGTACATGAAACCCAATTGATAATAGATCTACAGTATGCATTGTTTACTAAAGTACTATCTGTACTGTATATTATTTAGCATGGACAGAAAGACGGTGACGTCGTATATGAATTGACCAATGAGAAATGACAGTTCTAGAATTTAATAATAGTGGTATATATATTTGGTTGTGAATGTAAAATATAATTATAAAGTAAAAGGCCCTTGGCTATGTTGTGCATACTATTACTACTTAAGGATTTATGGGATGGTAAGAGAGGCAAAGCCTTTAAACTCCCATATTGTGTCCATTTTTAAGTTGTATCAATTTAGCACTTTTAAATGCAATAATTAATTTATTCATAACAGCAGTACCAGGCAGAGCATTCCACCCATTTATAACCTGTTGTCTATAAAAGTTCTTCCTAATTTGCAGCCCTTTGTGTATATGTGGTTTCAAAAGCTTCATCATGACCTAGTGTTAAAAGAGTGCTCAGAAAAGTTAAAGAATGTAGAACTCTCAATCCTTTTGGATCTATTTAAAATTTTGAATGTCTCGATTAAGTCCCCTCGATCCCATCTCTGTTCCAGGCCAGGTAAATTTATAGTGCTGACATGTATTAATAAAAACAAAGATGTCTCAGTCGAGGTACAAGTCTTGAAGCTCTCCTTCGCACATTTTCTAACGGGACAACATCTCCATGTAATCTATATTGCCATGTACAGTACAGTAGTCAACTTATGATTTTAGTGTAAGATGTATATGATCGCCATTTGTATTTATTACATTATTATATAGTAATTTATATATTCATATTTATGATCCATATATATTTATTGTTGTCTTATTTTATGTTTTTGTGTTGTTGCTAAAGGGACCACAGTGGAAATAAGTCTTTCGGGACTTCACTGTGTCAAACCCTGCCACTGTGTATTTATGGAATTCCTGTATTTCATGTGTTTAGGAAGATCGCCAGGATTAATAACTTTTTTATAAGAAACTCTTCTATAAGAAACTAATATTAGGAGCCCAACATTTTCAGAACCTTTTTTATTAGTAAACTTACATTGAAAAAAATAATAAACTCCCCACTGTACGACACACCTGTTTTTAGGTGGGATTCTTACTAATAGTGTGTGTGGGAAGAAATATAGATATAGGAGGTCATCATCAGTTGACGATTTCCCTGCTTGGAGTGTGTGGGCGTTTGTGGAATTGCCTTTAAAAGAAATCCCTGTACAGTTATTCTGTCATTATATAGGTAAACACCATCGTAAGCGGATATAGTGTGGATTCCTTCTGTGGAATAACTTCAAACTTTAAACTTTGTTAGTAGGCCTGCACTACATATTTTGAAATTATTGCAGCATTTACATTGGTCACTCACTGGACAAGAGCTCGGTCTTTCGATTGTTGTAGTCTACAATTTAATATTATTATCATCCACCTTCCCAGGTAATGTACAGCATTATCAACTCAAGGCAGTAATATAAAGGGCGATAGAGGGCGATATGTACCTTCTTTAAAACCCAGACCAAGAAATACATTGCAATTTGTACTTTGTACGACACTGTACACTGTGTTATTGCAGTTCAGTTTGCTCTGTGGTTTTGATTGGGAAAGACCCAATTTAAATTTATTGTGTGTTTTCAGATCTGCTTGCAAGTGATTGCCAAGTATGATTCATACTTTACAAACCGGTTAGAAATATTGCAACTTGGCATGACACAGACTCCCAGTGATCACCAGTTGGTTGTGACAAATTGACTGGTCTGCATAAACACAGGAATATCATTTTGTTCTCTTTAAACATTGTATCGTATTTATTGCATACAGTTGGCCTAATTCTACCGTTTCTTGAATTTCAGATTTATACCAGTGCCGCCGACGACTTGATGGATATGTCTGGTGGATATGTGCCCAGCTCCATCCACAGTTCTGTGCACAGCTCAATACACAGTTCAATACATCAACATGCCATACCGACGTCCGTTATCACCCCGACCACCTCCCTCGCCAACGAGTGGCTGGAGAGCCAACAACACAGTAACCTCCATGGTGGCTTTGTGCCACCGGCCGTGTCTTCAACGACCGGACTGTATTCGATTCCAACCAGTGCTATTCGGAGTGTACCACACCACCACCAGCGGATAATCACGGGTGTAGACGCCAACGCTACTATGTCAGGTGGAGAAATGGATGTCCTGAGGATGTCTCCATCAAACTCGAGGCGACGAATTCGCGACGATGAAGTAAGTAATTTATTTTACAGTACTTATAATTTCAGTATATCACTATGCACAGTGTAATTAATTATTTTGTTTAAAATATATCTGTATTTTTTAATCATTTGTGTTAAAGAGAACAAGTTTGCATATTTTATGAAAAAATAGTAGTCTGCTTTGGGTACCGTACAACTTTATTTTTAGCACCGAACACTTCTACATTTCTCCAGGCCAGATCCCCCTACTGAATTCTTTTACACACATCCCCATCCGACCGCCCATCTCCAGATATAATTCCCCCCAGGTACGCAAACTATCCCTCTGCTTAATACCTTTGTCTGCAAGGGTTATGCCGAACACCTGTCACTCCATGCCCTCCTATCTGTAGTCAATTATTAATCTTTGTATATTCACAATTTAGTATTCAAGTGGGATATTCCAATAATATTGCTAAAAATTTAGTAAATCATATCTATCAATGTTTGGTTAGATTATAATACAGACTCGGGTAAGAAGATTTATACATTTTGATGTAAGCTTTATAAATAAAAAATCTGCAATTAAAGTATGGCCCTGATAAAGTTTTTAATAATTGCCAAGTTTGAAATTTTCTAACCTAAAAATGAGCCCAATACATGTATGTATTTTGAATTTGTAGAAGTTGTTCCAACAAGTAGCAACATGTCGGAAAACCTTCTTACCCAGATTACCTTTGCAATCATTCTTTGTCAAAGTCAACAAATTCCTACTACAGTACTTCCTTGGTAATTAAACAAATGTCAGCAAATTATGATTCTGCAATAAATGCTCTAGGCCTCTGTATACAAAGAATTGCAAGTGGTTTCCACTTCCCAGTCACCCACATATGTACTATATTGTATTGACTCTGGGATGATAAATTTAAATTATTTGCATTGTTCTGAAATGAACAGTCCTTAATTCCAAGAAATCATATCATATTTCCAGTTTCAGAATGGTGCTAATGTACTGTAGGCCATATCAAAGTCTTTCTTTGTAGGTCATATTGAAGTCATAGTTTGTTCTGGATTGTGGGGATACTACGTTATATTATTTACCTTGAAACGAAAAGTAAATATTGTGTCATCGTTCAAAGGGTCATGAGTACTGTAGCCTATTATGGAGGTTTATTAGAAGTTTCAGAACATTACCTTCCATTCTTAGTCCTAATTTCCTAAATAGCGTAGTCATTAAAAATTATATTTTATTTTTAAGTCAACATTTTAATAGTTGATAATGACTCTTTGAACACAATTTGGTTTCACTTAAAAGTGCTGAACCTATGACACCGCCACTACCATAGACTGTATTAATTTACTTTTTCATTAAACACACGTTGCAAACACAATATTCACACATAAAGTACAGGCTGGTACAGTATATAATTAATTTAAAGGCATAGATCACTTTAACCTAGGGATGTTTTTGTCCGGGGGTATATTGTTGGCATATAATCCAAAGTTAAAAGATTACTCCTGGTGGGCCATTGCAGATGTGTGTACCAAAACAAAGTATGTTTGTTTGGTATACACTGGATGTGTGTGTGCAATTATTATGGCAAATATAGCTCTGAAGTTGGGAAAACATTTACTTCTTGTACATAAATAAGTCAACCAATATTTTTTTAGATTAATAATTAACCGGTTAGTCCCATCCAGCGTCCATCCCGTAGAATGAAATATTAGTTGTATTCAGTTAATCATGATGGTTTTGATATAATTCTTTCTAGAATTTGTGTGTCACTATTTGTTCAGTGGTCTTGCTATATAATTGTTATGATGCACTGTTGACGTTTTGCCTATTAATATTTTACCCGTGTTTTTATCACCAGTTGGCCCCAGACGAGAGGGTGAAGAGAAAAGTCAGACGAGAACGGAATAAACTTGCAGCTGCCAAATGTCGTCAGAGAAGAGTTGACCACACCAACCTCTTGGTGGAAGTAAGTTTGCAATTTTAATAACTTCAAAATATTCAACTCTGTGTTGAAAAAAACCCTAGTAAGTCACGTACCTGAACTCATATAACCAGGTCAGCTGCTCTGTGTATACTTGTACTGGATAGAGCGTCCGATTTGTCCTTGGATAAAAAGTTGACCACACCAACCTCTTGGTGGAAGTAAGTTTGCAATTTGAATGATTTCAAAATATTCAACTCTGTTAAAAAAATAGTAAGTCACGTACCTAAACTCACAACAAGGTCAGCTGCTCAGTGTGTACATGTACTGGATATAGCGTCCGATTTGGCCTTGGGTAGAAAGTTGTGTTAGATGATATATACCAGTGTCTGTAACTGCTAGCCTATATCAAAGACTTAATAGGTTGCTTGTATATATCCTCGTTGTTGAATATAGGGCTAGACAAATTGTTCAATATTGCAAAACAATTTCCACATTTTGATTTAAGTACCTCTAGTCTTAGTTTTAAGTTTTAAGACTGCCTGCTTTTTAATCTCATCGGGATCCAGGTATATACGATTGCGCTCCAAGGCGCTCCTGAAAAGTGCTCAGGAGAGCAATTGATTGCTCTCCTAAAAATATATATATATATTTTTTTTCCCTGGTGTTAAAACTATGTTACTATGCTAATATTGGTCGTAAATCGCAATGTTATATTTAAAATGATATATAGTCCGTTACATATTGACCTATATAGACCAGAACAAATGTGTGACATGTTCAGGAGAGCGAAAATCTCTCCTTAATCTCCCAGGAGCTGAAAAAATAGCTCTCCTGAAATTATCATACGTGAAGGTCTGTGATTGTTCGTACATTGGTACTTCCTAAGCGACTTCAGGTAATGTCCTGACATTGACATGTGTAAATCATATGACCGACGTTTGACTTTAAAGGATATCCTAATATCCTATGCAGAGGAAGTTAATAATTTTCACAACTTATAATCAGGCCAATTTCATACATACCCCGCTCTGTCTATCATGTGTTGGGTGTAGTGGATTGTGCAGCCAAATATGTGTACTGAATATCGACTTAACAAATAGAACCAAAGTGGCCCCATTTCCTACTATCCATTTTAAGGTCAACCGTCAATCTTTATCACTATTGGCCTCCGCATATATCACATTTAACTTGTGTTTAATGGGTTGTATGTCTGATCAAGACTGCTAACTTCAAGGACAGTGCTCGTGTCTTAGAATGACTGTGTCTTCGGTGCTTCTGTGACATTAGTCTTTATAAAAATCCAGCTCTCAACATAAGACCAAACATATGTATACAGAGTGGCACGAGAGTGCATGTAATTCATACATACCTACATAATCCACATTTTTTAGGACTGGATTTAGGATCATATGCAATCGGTATAGGTAAAGATATGATACTGGGATAGTAAAGTGTGACCGGAGTGATAAAAAGTCAACTACATGCAATAGTCTTATTTAATCTTTTTATTTTAGCTTTGCAAGTTAAAAAATATGAGTTGACATACATTACTGAGGACACAAAAATGATTTATCATGAAATTTTACAGTTTGTATCCCTCCCATTAAAATATATTTTTTTAGCTATACCACATTCGAACACTTTAACATGTAATCAAAGAATAATTTTTACCCAACCAATCAAATTATTTTTACATTTGAGCTATAATTCTTTGTTAAGTTATTAAGGACACCAAACATTTTCATAACATTTAGTGATTATTACTTTGCTTGGAAAATACATATACACATAATATTTTAATTGGATTTGGGTATGAGTGATACAGCTTCAGATGGTCTTGTTCTTGAAACTGAGAGTAACATACTGTTCATAAACTGAAAAACACACAAAGCTCACCAGTATCATATCTTTACTTATATTATGCTGAGCATAAATTGCTTTACAAATTATAAATAGTTTTTTGTATTAACTGACAAAGATCTTTGGTAATTCTATGTTATATTTTAAAACGGTTTGAAAAATGACCAGAAACTTAATCAATAAAGCAATGTACATGTATACACCTATCTCTTAGTTCAATTCCACCATCATTCAAGTAATAACTGACAAAAGTCATCAAAAAGTAGAATATTAATTTGATCTGATCTGCCATTTGTTGAATATTAATATTTTAGTGCTGGAAGCCTGGCGTTTGCTTTATCCTGCAAATATCTTTTATAAACATGTCACAGAACTGCCTTAGTATCTGCATACTCCCATGTTCATGATATTGATGTAATTTGCACCTCCTGTCCTTACGTAAATTATTTTGTTAACATTTCGTCACAGAAGTGAAACTAAACTGTGTGTCATTTCCCTCTGTTTTCCGCAGGAGACTGAAGAATGGGAAGCCAAGAACAGTGGTCTTGAGCAGGAGCTGGTCAAATTACAGCAACAGAAAGAACAGCTAGAGTTCGTCCTTGAGGCCCACAAGGCCATGTGTAAGAAAAACAATGACCATCACAAGGGTGCAGTAAACACTGGCACGTCTACCGTCAAGGTCGTCACGTTGGACACGCCATCCACGGAGGTTGTCACGCCCACGAGCCTCTTCAAAATGTCCGCCCTCGAAGCATTCCAGGAGGCCACGCCCATAGAGACTCTGTCGACACCGACGTGTGGCAGTCAGATCAAGAGAGAGAGCAGCTCCGATATGTCGAGTCCGGAATCGAATCGAACAATGATTGAACTCTAGATATAATATTCCAGCTGCAAATTCCACGGAGATCACTGCCAATTAATTGTGTTCTGCCCGTATGGGCATCTATAAGGGGTCAGTTCCATATTCTGAACCTTGACCATCGACTCGGGACAGAAATAGTCTTTTACATGGTTAAATGTACAGTAGCTGTGTCTGCCTGCACGAATGGTCCAGGTGACTTGTGAAGTGATTCCTAAGGCATCTCAATATATGAAGAGATGGCATGGCGGCCATGGTCCTTTTAACTTTGAAAGGAGTCTGCATTGCTCTGTGCGACCTTAAATTTTTACTTGAACCATCCTGAAAATATGACAATTATTTAATCGGACATTTCAATGACTTTTGAGATATTAACGGACATATTATATGGACGTTGTGCTTTTTCTTGTTCAAGATGATGCCCATATTTTTGTATACATATTTTTAATTATAAACATGCGTTGTAGTCCTTATAAAAGGTATCACTATTAAGTGTTCGTGGCTGTGGTAGCATTGGTGGTTGGATGGATATAGGTGACCTTGGTGGTTATTACATATATCATGATTACACAACATGTTCTGGTCTTTCAAATTCCCAGTCCTCGGGACAAAAGATTCAACTGTGACAATGCAAATCATTAATAATGATGTCACATATTTAATACCGTAACCAGTGCAGTGTGCAGTGTTTTTATGATTAGAAACGTATCCCTTTCTCGCCTATATGAAATATTCATAAATGAACATCTGTATTCGATACAGTAGTCTGTATGTACAGTAGACTACATATGAACTGTTGATAATGCATACATGTATGGTTGCATGCATTGTGAATGCCAGATTGAAAATTTCCAAATGTTTATTGGGGTTTTCTCTGCATTCATTTCAAAGTTAAATTGTTTGTCTAATGTAAGTCATCCTAGTAATTTCTTGCCAAGCCTATATCTTCTTGGTAAATAATCTGTCTTATAATAGGACAGTTAATTTTAGGAGTTTACATTTCCGTTAAGTAATAACACTGTCCGATTGGAGCAATAAAAAATAGTATTTGGTGTTGGTAATTGTGTCCATGTCCCATAGTTTGTTAATAATTCTAGACTTTCATATGTGTGGCTTCCAGCAAACATGTATTCAATGGTGACGGGATCCGAGCCTAAGGGGAGTGTTTGTAGGTTTTGAGATTTGTGAAGACACACCACGCACACACGGGTATGTTAGGAACATTGTGTTCCAACTATTAATAAGTATTTTAATTAAGTCCTTTTGGGAATGAGACTATATTCATTCACAATGTGTTGTAGGACACCATAAGTAGAAAACGGATGAGGATACTGTAGTTTTGAGGTTTGTTTGATCTAGGAAGTTGTTTACTTACATAGCGTATGGTGTATGTCTATACTGCTAGTATGTTCCCAACTGTCTGAAAAACATCCCCTAGTATTCTCTGTGCAATATAATAATAATTATTTGTCTGGATAGTGTAATATTTGTAAAGTTGTAGTTGTATCTCTGTATGTGTATAACATGTAATTTATTATCGTTTGTGTTGCTGTGTGTATATCTAGAGCAGGCAGCCAGGTCCGCTGTTTCTGTCTGCCTGTCCTATATACGATAAACAGTAATTAAGTCCAGTCGTTTATTTTGTTTAAATATTGTATTATAGTTTAATATTCCAAAAATTGTAAACGTACATGGTTGAATTAATGTATATGTTTGGATTTATGTAAGTAAGATAGTCAAAGATAGTCAATTTATTTTTAAATCTGATGCCAGTTTATAATCTGTGAGACGCCTGTGGCAAACTTAATAATTGGGTCAATGGAAAGTGCTCACAATTAACATCTTTTAATTAACAATTTTATAATTCAAACCTATTTTCTTTTATATATTTATCAAGGTTTGAATTTGCTCTTAAATATAAGTTAATAAGTATTGTAATCGAGCAAGTATCTTATCATACTAAATTATTATAAATAGTTTTTTTAATACTTAGAAAGTGTTAGAAAAAGTGAAGAAGGCAACCAGCATTGTACTGTTGGTGATATTGTACATGTATGTGCAGAAATGTAGAAGTAGGCCTATTTATTATATATATAAATATACATGAAAAGGCGAGATTGGATTTGTATATTTCCCCTCAATGGCCTGTCCTCTCTTCCCCTTATGTACGATTTATATGGTATGAAGACGTGTTTGAAGTAATTTGCCATAGACCACAATGGTGTAAAAGTTTTTCTTTATAAATTTGGTTTTCCCTATTGAATACTGTGTGATAGTGTATATTTTGCCTTCGCAAAAATTTTGCTCATACAAAATATTACGACAAAATTCCCCTTTTGATGGCAACTAGTGAAATATATATTATATAACGCTAATCCTGGAATAACTTTTTCCCTTTAAGTGCGAGGATTTATGCATTAAACATATATAAAGCTCAAAGTCTTAACTAATATTATTCGCTTGTCAATATTATGTCATTGTTAAGGCACTGTATACTATAAAACATAGAAAACTACAATTCCCATAGGCAACTCAAACGTTAAGGGGACACAAACATTCCCCCTTTGTGTAAAACTCCCCCTACAGCAGCTCTTTCATGCTAAGCACTCACCATATTCCAGGATTAGACATATATATGTATATATATATATGGATCTATGTGTATATGTATATATATATATATATATGTATATATATCTATATATATCTATATGTATATATACTGGAATTTGGGGGAAATTATATAAATCCTAATAGCAAATATACCAACGCTTTGGGGAAATGATTCTCCTTACGGTTCATTTTTCATGTACCGGACATATATAAAGCACATATAGGTTAATAAGTATTGTAATCGAGCAAGTATCTTATCATACTAAATTATTATAAATAGTTTTTTTAATACTTAGAAAGTGTTAGAAAAAGTGAAGAAGGCAACCAGCATTGTACTGTTGGTGATATTGTACATGTATGTGCAGAAATGTAGAACTAGGCCTATATATATATATATGTGTATATCTATGTGTATATGTATATATATCTATCTATATATATCTATATGTATATATACTGGAATTTAGGGGAAATTATATATCATAATAGCAAATATATCAACGCTTCAGGGAAACTATTCTCCTTATGGTTCATTTTTCATGGTTCATTTTTCATGTAAGTGACATATATAAAGCACAAAGTCTTGGGTAAGATTACTCGCTTGTATTATGTCACAACGGTATCAATAAAGATTGTTGACAATATTATGGCATTCCTAAGACACCTTATACTATAAAATATTGAAAAACGTACACTTCCCTATGATACAGGATTCTAAAACGTTAAGTGGAAACTTAAAAAAAATCCTTTGTGCAAAACTCCCCTTACAGCAGCTCTCTAACGCTAAGGATTCCCTATATTCCAGGATTAGACAAATATATATATAATTTATAATATATATATATATATATATATATGCATACATTATATTATATGATATACTTAATCTCGGCTTTCCTGTAGTTATAATGAAGTATAATGGTACTGTATACATGGATTGGAAAACTTCATGATAACAGTCCACATAAATATATGCACAATGATGAGGCAAGTCATAAAAGACTATATGTTAATTTGTATTGTATGTAAATTTAAGTGCATAAATAGACATGTACAAACCTATTATATAAATAACATTATTATATTTGTAATAGCTTTAGCTGTTTATATGAATAGTGATTGAATTATACTTGTAATATTAATCATTGTAAACTGTGCTGTATAATATATAATCTTGATTTATGTATAAATATATATATATGTCCTATATATATATATATATATGCCCAAGATGTATATATAATATGTATTTATATACATACATATCATTCATATGTGTGTACATTTTATGCTCTTTATATATGGTATATAAATGCCCATATACAGGAATATGATAACTATACCTATATACAAAAGTATAGCCTATACAGGTGTATACATTATAGGCTATAATTATCCATATTACACAATTACCATATTCCAGCTAACCCTGTCTTATAATCACTATTATTAGACTTCTGCATTTCAACGTACATGTATTGTCACTATAATAATTGGAAATAAAGATAACCGAGCCTATGTAATTGTTTCTTTTAGATTATATTTTATTACGAAATAAGTAAGAGAAACCAAATAACTTCACTTGGAAACTCGCATTCCATTTGTATGAATCTCTAATACTACTTTCAATATCAGTGTATGTGTAGTGTTTAATAAATATTACGACATTAATTGCCACGTCACTATGTGCAATAAACGCTGTCCCTAGCCTGTAGTGAACTTTTACAGAAATCACAAAATACAGATATGATAATTTGTATTAATTACAAGACTCGACAGAGCAGTAGACTATACTGTGAAGCTGTATATACGTCAGTTGGAGGGGCATATATACGGTACCTTTAGAGGGCTTAGATTAGAGGATGACTATAATAGTCAATGCAGTGGCTCAAATACAGAGTGATTATTAAAGCATTCCGGTGACTATATAATATTAAGTGATGATGATTATATAGTGCATCTAACTGGTATACCAAATGCTTTGGTTTGGCTCATATAACCTCCGTGTTGATAAGCGCCAAGAAATCAAATCAATCTAAGCATACATTCAAGACTTTGGTGGATTACTAAGCATCACCGTTCAAAAGATCCAGGAAACCTTATCAATCAATCGTCTTGAATGATTCAAGTGTCCATATCTATGCATAGGTATACGTATCGTCCTATAATTTACTTTATGTATTAGCCCCAAATACAGCTGACCTACATAGTATACTTTTGACCCAGTCCCCGTGACCTCTCTTCCATGTCGCGCGACCACACGTTGAAGCCAACATGCACTCCATGTACCATATGACCTGTATGATGTAACCCCATTCCTAACTAGCTACCTCGACTGACTGATATTCTAGTGTCTCAAACCGGTACAACAAAGGATTTAGGTGACTCGTATAACATCCACGTTAATTGATAAGCACCAGGAAACCCAATCCATCTAAGCGGGTATAACAAAGTCTTTGGATGGATTATTAAACATCGTCGTTTAAAAGATCCAGGAAACCTTATCAATCAATTGTCTTTGAAACATTCAAGTGTCTCAAGTGTTTTATTGTCTCTTTCGGTGTCTCTTTCGACCCTTTCGGGGTATGAGAGAACAATAACACAACATTTACAAACAATAGATGGCTCTGTTTCATATAGTGAGTGACGTCTGTATCTGGTATGTCACAAACGTTAGGTGGCTTATGTAACGGCGTTGCTATATCGGGTGGCTCATAGCATATGCATTGAAAAGGGCTGTGAAACCCCAACAATCAATAGTTACAATGCAGCGGCGTAGCTACGGGGGGGGGCGTCCTCCCCACACATGAAAGCTTGTCTCCCCCAGTCGCCCCCGCTGGGATGAGCTTCATAAAGTGAAGAGGCTGATAGAGAGGAAGACTTCAAAAGACGAAGTAGTGCCAACGACCATAAAGGGTTTGGTTTTCTTCTTGGAGCAATACAAGCCGCTTTTTTTGAGTTACATCGTCTTTCGAAGATTGTTGCCATCATTCCCGTCACTTTCGCCTCGTGTGAGAGTAGCTTTTCTACAATGAAGATCATCAAAACTTACCTGAGGAACTCTATGGGACATGAACGCCTGAGCGACCTTGGTATGCTGTTAATTAAGAGAAGGAGGACCGAAGAGCTCGACATGGACGAGTTTGTTGACAAGTTCGCGAAAGTTCGCGTCGGCACACAACAACAGGAGAATCAAACTTTTCTAGGCCAAAAAAGAAACACTATAACCTATTATTATACATGTTATTATTTATGAACAATTTATTGCTCCGCACGGCCTGAAACCACCAAAATGGGTGGCTTGGGCCTCTTGGACCCCACGCGGAAGCACACAGCGCTCAAACCATTAATAGTCAATTAATAGTCAATATTAATAGTCAATAGTTCCAACAAGAACTTTGGATTTGAAGATCACACAATGCAATACTTTTAATGCAATCATTCTGACCCGTATGGGCATGTGGGTTAAAGGGTTCATAGAGTTTGTTTATAATGTTAGGTGTTGTTATAGAGAAGAAAAA
>JAODAI010493385.1:0-13656 GCA_027575025.1 Scotoplanes globosa
TATAATGTGTCATCTCATTATAATGTGTTTGGGAAACAATTTACATATTCATGTATCATCTCGTTTCTCCAATCATTCCTACTGTTTGGGCAACAATTTACATATTCATATGGTCATATATGTGGCTTTCATTCTGTGCGAATTGCATATATTAGTTCGTGACAGGGAAGCATTGTCCCCTCGGTTCGGCAGCCGAGTATACTGAACCGTCACCCATAGTACGTTAGCGATAACGGACCGATCGGTTAGAGTTCCTCTTAACCTTTTCCTTTAAGCTAATAATTATCTTCATCTTTGATAATGCAAAGGTACTTTTCTGGTGTTTTTTACAATTTTGAAATTGGTGCTCTGCACGCTTTGTAATTGACAGTCCATTATTATTATTCGAACTGACTTGGTTGAGCAACACCAATAGCTACAACATAGTCATAAACCTACATTACCTACACTACAGTATATGTGTGCTTGTTGCTAGATAATGGCTAGTAGTGAGTCCATGGATGACTGGACGACAGCGAAGCCTCGCAGGAAGAAGAAACGAGAACGAGATCGCGACAGCGAGGAAAGAAGGCTTTTCTCCAGCGATGAGTCGGACACATCGGAAGACACAGGTACACATAAAGAGACCAACGAAGCAAAGTATATAGTTCTTGTGAAAGAAATCCCTGACGCTACAGCACTACATCTCATCGCTGTTCAGAAGTTTCCACTCTCCAGATATCCCAACGACAGGATTAACTACACACGGATTACCAGAGCCAAAGAAATCCTGATTGCGGCCGACGACCTAGTAACTCAGAAGATACTCCTGGAGCCTTGGATAACAGTTGAAGGCGTAACACACACAGCACGACTACCGATACCCATCATCCCCAAGACAACCAACCACGAGGCAGTGATCTGCAACATCGACACATCAATCACGGAGGAAGAAGTCACCACAAAGTTCAACGCCAACGGCTACGATGTGAAGAACACAAGGCGTTTCTACGGAATATGGCTATCCAATTCAACAACGCTACTCCACTCAATGAAGGACTCATAGACGGAATCTACATCGGCTTCTGCATATATCGCCTGGAACCCCTCGTCAATAAACCTCAATGTATCCAGTGCCACAACTGTCAGCGTTTCGGGCATTACGCGGCAACCAACATGCTTGTGAAAGACCTGCATCCGATGCGGCAAACAACATCCAATGCGTTGCTGCACTCCATCACGCGAGAAACCAAACTATGCCAACTGTTCTCATCCAGCGAACTTCAAGGGATGTCCCAAGTTCCACCACAACCTATCACGACAAAGCAACACATCACAACGATAACGACGGCCCAACATAAATAAACTCAATGAAGACATCTCATCGATCACAAGCACTCAGCAGAAACTCCATGAAGACATCTCCTCGACTACAACCACCCAGCAGAAACAAATCGATAAACACACCAAGAACATAGCGGAAATGTGGCGAACAAGCAAGGCAATCAACAACACCATAGAAACCGAACTGAAGAAACTGATGCGTTCTACCCGTCGACTGGATATGGTTGTAGCTGCACATCGAATCAACCTGGAAGAAAATGTCAAAAACTCAACTGAGAAACCTGACCACACGATTGGCTTCACTCACTTCCGACCAAGGCGAGAAATAATATTCCGCCATCATCACCTGCCTTTCCTAATCTCCTCGTCCAGGAATTTCAACTAAACGTGGAGAGGAGAGTATCGAGTTTTGTATTTTACTCTGAACTTCTGGTAATTATCTAGTCCTGAAGGAGCCCCGTTTTCCCTTCTAAAGAGTTCGCCAGTGTTACATCCCCCAATAGGATGTAACCAACGTTAAAAATAACATGAATAAGGCTTGATTTAAACTTCAACAAGCTAATCGATATTTCCGCCACCTTAGCGCGCACCCCGTACCACGAAACAAATGTGAACATATCTCATGACTACCGTTATTCCACTTTTAAATACACATAACACATAAATAGTCCTGTACACGGAAAATAAACGTTCTTGGTCAAAAATTACCCTACGTTTCTGTTATTATCTAAGAACCGTAACCAACTTACTCCTAGTATACTTCCTACAGGCATTGACGATATGCATTTGAAGTCGATAGATGTGCTGAAGACTACGAGAGTAATCACGCCTAGGCTGTAGCCTACGTGATCGATATATCATACATCTAAATATGCTGGACATAGTATCAAAGCAAAATCAATCACCTAAGCCTTCATGATTACATCTGGCTGACTAATTGAATTTAAAATTTAAGTTTAATCTGGCTACTTTATTATTATAAATGTGTCCAGCCAACTACCTACACGATCCTTAACATGTCCCTCATCTACCGTTCTAGAAACCCAAACTAGACTCAGTACAATTTGCTAAACCCCAAAAGCCTAACAACAGACTAGGCTACAGTAAATATCCTAACATTTATTTTAAGCCGGCCACAGTGTGCTAGTGACGAGAACATATTCTGCAACCATGTTCTGCTTCTGTTGTATACTTGTTAAACCCCTTACGGGTATCACAGCAAGGAAAGGAGGTACGCTGCCCTGCAGTGCTAGTAATAATGAGTGGGCAATCTAGCCTTAAACAATTCCATGCTAAGACTCTCTTTGACGTATGTTGGAAGCTCGTTCCAGTCTCTGATAGTTCTGGGTAGAAACTGTTCAGGTAATCCTTGTGCTTATGTGGAATCTGGATATAGCGTCCACGTCTTCTTGTCTTTAGGTGGGGATTATTTTCATTAGAAACAGCAACAGTATCATTAGTGATTTGGTAGAAGAGGATGAGTCTTGAGTTTTTCCTACGATGTGCTAGCGCTTCCCATTCTAGTTTCCTCAGTTTTCGGTTACGCTGGATTGCCTACGATAATCATGAACGACAAAATGGGCAGCTTTACGTTGGATTTTCTCCACTTTGTTTTGCTCGTAGATTAGGTGAGGGTCCCATATTTGTGAAGCGTATTCAAGTGAGGAGCGACACATTGACTTATAAGCAAGTTCTCGGAGCTTTAGTGGACACACCTGAAGGTTACCATTTAAGAAGCCAAGCATTATACTCGTCTTGGAACATATCTTATCAACGTGGATGGAGAAGTTCAAGTTGTCACTATAAAAACAGACACCGAGTTGGGGTTGGGTGTCAATCGTCTTAAGAAATTGGTTGCAGCTTGAATAAAGATAAGCAGACTTCTCTCCATTATGCTTTAAAGACAAAATCATTAATGTTGCATAAACTCATTCAAAAACCTCCTCCAACAAATAAGAGGGGTCTGTGAACCATGCATCGTGACTGGTTGTGTCTATTCTGAAAAGAACGACTTCGAAGAAACTGATTAACCAGAGTTTCTGAAAAGCAGATGATTTCATACTTGCAGTTGTAGAGATTTACACCCGGACACTCCGGTTACCCTTTTGATTTCAATTGTAAGTAATGTCCTCTTTAATAACGTAGGAGCCCTGTGGAGAACACCGGCTTGCCGGTTATAGAGTTCCTGGGCAATTCCAGATTTCTCTCATTTTTCCAATACAATTGGAGTCCTCCCCCCTCCCCCCCACACCGGAGGAGGAATTTCGGTGGGGTCGGCACCCTCAGAGCTTACTGAACCTGCCCGACGGACCTTTGTTATAGCCGCTATAACTACCTTGGCCACCTCTGTTTCTACTGCGGTTTGGGAAACCGGAGCCCCTCCCTCTACGGTTCCCGCGAACACCTCTCGAACTACTTGTGGCGCGAACCAGGTCTGTTTAGGTCGCTGAGACGTAACAGATGAAGAAGGAGAATGTTTCATAGTATAGAAACCAAAACCACCTCTGCGAATAGTGTGAGTCCTTGCACGTTTGGTGCTGTGTAAGTCCGTGATCGGAACATATGTCTTACGTTTAAGTCCACTTAAAGATCTAAGATTCACCTCAGACCACTTATTCTCAGAGAGTAGAGTCTGCTCGAATTTCAACTCGAAGATATATACCAAAGGAACCACTAAGTCGTTGAACTTCTTCTTAGTTTCTGGTGTTGGAATATCCACGTCCGAAATTACCGTTTCTCGTCTCTCCTGAGACATCTTTGAGGCTATCCATCCAAAGTGATAGAAAATCACCCAAGTAAAAGGACACATGAAGGTTGTTAACACACTGAGGTCCTTCTTAGAAACCGTACAGTCATCCCATTTAAGAACATCCCTTTGATAACAGTTCATACCTCCACTTGCCGTCTGGTCCGTTTTAATCAAGATATATTCATATATATCTTCTTGGATGGATCTACAAACATACCCTTAGGATTCACAACTCCGTTATCTTTAAGATTATGAACAGCATGTTCAGGAATATACGGTGTTTTAAAGAAGTCCATTTCTGTATCCCCAATCTCAAAATAAGTAGATTTAAGAGAGAAACTAGAGCTGTCAGAGCTACTCTTAACATTCTTGGCTAGAGCTCTCATCCGCTCCTCACATTCGCCGGCATGGTGTATTTCTTTTACTTCTCCCGAACATTTGTGAGTCTTCCTAGCTGGAGACAGAGCTTCCAGTTCAGGCTCCTCAAAACTAAGTTATTCACGGAGAATGGCCACAGCTTTCTCGAATAAATCCTTGGAAATATTAGTGTCTATCGCCACTTTCTCCAACGATTCATCCTCAACATTAAGCTTATCCTTCTGACCCTCGATTAAGACATTGAGTCTTGCCAAGAAGGAAGGTGACGCTTCTATCAGTGTATCCAACAGATCTGACTCCATTATGATAACTTGACCGTCTCCCATAACATGATCTTCCAGTTCCTCCATTCGGTCCAAGGAAGCATCTGGTTACTCATCTTCATCCCAGCGAAATTGAATCTCAATATCCGCCATAGAGGAATCATCGTCAATAAACACCCACTTGGGGATTTTTGAATGGGGAAAGACTGAGGTTTTAGAAAACGACGAGTCGTTGCTATCGGCTGCGTTAAAACCGCCGTTGTCGTAGTGATCGGAGATTGTTTAATCGGAGAAGTAGTGTGCGAAGATGATATTTGTATTGTCTGCGAAATGACGGGCTGAATGATTAGTTGAAGATATCGTTGTCTGAGCAATTCATGCTGCCCCTACAACTGCACTTGTTGCCGACGCATCTGATCCTCGAGATAACGACCGTAATTAAACAGCTCATCTCTGGTTGAACCAGGACCCGGGACAGTATCATCAATGAATGACCCACTAACCGAGCCTCTGGCAAGCTCCCCATCCTTGGGGATAGCATCTCCTCATTGTTGACTTTTCGAATCGGCAGAACCGAATTCTACTAAGTCTGCAACATGTTTTCGCATGGTGCATGCGACATCTGTAACCCCAGTGTTAGTTACAACCGTAACCGGTTGACTTTTCGAATCGGCAGAACAAAATTCTACTAAGTCTGCAACATTTTTTCGCACGGTGCATGCGACATCTGTAACCCAAGTGTTAGGGACAACCATAACCGGTTGACTCTTCGAATCGGCAGAACCTAATTATAATAAGTCTGCACGATTATTTCGCACGGTGCATACGACATCTGTAACCCCAGTGTTACTGACAACCGTAACCCTGGTGTTGGTCTCATCAGGAATAGCACTCTTGGAACTTCATTATCTTCCTTCTCTCGTAACCTCACCCTCTGTTCGTGGGGCACCATTCTTTCGCACGGTGCATGCGACATCTGTAACCCCGATGTTGGGCACATCAATAGTAGCACTCTTGGAACTTCCTTCTTTAGAAGAACGCTACAGGAAGGCTGATGGAGAGGAGGAGGAAGAGGAGGATGACTTCGAACTCGATAGACGACGAGAGTTCAAAGAGGTAGTCGGCGTTGAAGAAGACGAGGACGTAGAAGATTTCTTCCTACGAGAGTCCTTCTTTTTGTCAGGAGTTCTTGACACCATCCATAACCTCGTAAGTTCCCATTGCTTATTGTTGAAGATGGAACATGTGCTGCAGGAATAATCCCGGGAGCAGTATCTGCACAGCCGGCCCTCCGTATGGCCATCCCAGCCATGAGGAATTAAATTGCATCTCGAACATCGTTTATTCCACGCCATAAGGCGATAGGAAAATAAAGTTACATCAAAAATGTAACGTATCGAACGTAAATACACAACGGAAAATCACTACGCTTAAACTCCCTCCATAACGATAAAATCACAGTAAGCACGATGTAACGTAGAAACTGTCGACAATAATATAAGTTAGCAATATTAAAAAGTGTTTAACTAACGGCTTTCGTGCCCTGAACCTCTAAGAAGCCAGACTTGATAAAGCTATGCTATAACGTAGTCGGCCTACCTAGGCTTCAGCCCTAAGCTAGTGCCGATAACGTTCGATTTTATTTCCGATAAACCTAAGGATGTCAACTATAATTCCGTGAAGAAAACTATATAAATTTCTTCAGAGCCTAAGCCTTTATTATCATTTGCAAATGATTCAAAATAATTTAAAACCCTCTCAAATAATAGAAAATAATTTGCTAAAAATTAGTTGACCTAGTCAATGCAGAAGCAAAGTTAGGAATGAAGGGTTTATATCATTGGGTGTATGCAGTGGTGTTGGCACCAACTGAGTAAGGGGTCACGTGACATAGGAGAGATTACGTCCTGTGGTCTGGTGCTAAAAGTTTACTTGATTTAGTTCGTAGTATAGTTTATACAATAAGTTATTATTAGGGAAGGAAGGTGCGTATAGTGTGTTATAGATTGGTATTTACGCATCTGAAACTGCCAATTAATTCTCCCGAACGAATATAAGAAGAATGTTTATAACGTCAGTGATAAAACAATTAGGGATTGTTCAGACGGATAAGGATTTGGGGGGTTATTTTCATTCTTCATTGAAGCCATCTAAACAGTGTATTGAAGCTGCGATGAGAGTACATTTGATTTTAGGGTTGATTATATGTAATTTCAAATTCCTTCAAAAATATACTGTTGTTAAGTTATACAAGCAGATGGGTAGGTATCAGGCTTGTAATCCATGCCTAGCTAATGATGAAATTGTTCTGGAACGTGTTAAAAAAAGAGTGCCTTGATTTTCTGTCACGCGAGCAACGACTGACTTATCTAAAGTCTACAACTTTGTAACTTCGTCGTATTCATAGTGATGGTTTTGATAAGATGAAGTTCGATGATTTCTTTACATTATCTTATTATTATCGTACAAAATATCATTTTTTAAATTACGTAAGGAGTAGCCTAGGTTAAATTTTAAGAAGTTTTCCTCCTCACAGATAGTTTTTAAAGAGTTATATGACTTGCCATAGTTGGTTCGCGTATATAGTGTCAATGCCTTTCTAACGTGTCAATATCTATTTTGTGATTGTGGACGGGTTTCGGAGGTCCACCGAGTGGTAGAGATTCAGGATCATATAGTAAGAAGACTATGTTCTTGCTGATTCTTCCATACTTAACTTAGCTTAATAGTAAATACACAATTATATATTGAACAGTTTTCCCTTTATACATTATACAAAAAATAAAATTGTGTTAATATCTACTGCTGTCCAGTCGCGGTATTTCACAATATCATACTTCGTATATTCAACACCTGGAAATAGTGTTTATTAAATGTACAATATTATATAACAACAATTATCTCATGAAATATATGTCTATCCACATATGTTCCATAACGGGGTTGGATAATAATTCACCAACTAATACTACACCATTCGTCAAAATATTCATATCGCTCTGTCCATTGACCATATACCTCAAATTACCCCTTTCCATCAAATCTTCATATATTTAATTTAAGCCATGTGTATGCAACAGTCCATCTCCCGTGCCTCATATCAATGTGTTTTCAATCAACCAAACGTACTACGTTCAGAATACTGATCGCCGCGATTATTCGCATTGTTATGTTCATAGTCAAAGACATGTAAATAATATCGTATTTGAACTACCCTCTTAACTAAACGGCATATACAAAACGCTGTTGAGCCATCATATATATCCCATAGAGGTATGATGTGGCTTGAATGCAATGCTGTTTAATAACCACCGTGTCGAGTCCGTACCACACTTGCTGACAATGTTGTTAAGACATGCACCGTGTCCAGCCCATATTTATGGAACGCCCAAAGGGTTCACTGATTACATTGTCGTAATTCATTTCGTTATGTCATTTCGTTATTTCATTTCGTTATTTCATGGCGTTAATTGATGTCGTTATTTAATTTTATTATTTCATTTCGTTATTTCATGTCGTTATTTCATGGCGTATTTCAGTTTGTTATTTAATTTGTTATTTAATTTTGTTATTTCATTTCGTTATTTTATATCGTTATTTGATGTCGTTATTTAATGCCGTAAACAATCAGTGTGGACCTATATATAAATACAGGCCAGAACCGTATGCTCTAGTAACTTAAAGATTTTCCAGCCATGCTGTCGACCGACCCGCACATTATTAATAATAACACAAAAATATGGAAAAAATACTTGATAGCTTTGGTAAAGGGGGGGGGGATGATACCAACAACTGATATTACTATAGGTCGGCTATACCGTAATAGTTTTAAGAGAAATATCCGATCATTCTTAGTGATCGTACGCGAAGAGTCCACTCTCTGGTGGAATATTTTTCGTTAACATTTTAAGTGTTTTGGGGGACCTTTTAAGGTTTTTTTTGTAAAACATCTAGACCAGTTTTATGTTCATGTGCCCTGGTGTACACCGAGCTTCATCAGTAGCATATTGTAATGGTAGAGTTAGTCAAGTATATACATTAAATTGTATCTAGGTACAGTGTTTACATCGTCGTACGACTCTCGTCCGATTATGCCGATTTCATTTAAAATCTTTCAGATTTATAGCCCTTTTGTGGGAAATGAACGGTTTATTCGGAAATAAGAATAATATTTGCGGGTGTGAGGCTTTTCAATCCCAATGCCCTATTAAAGCTGAACTTGTATAGTTGCATATATTATTCGTTCTTTTATAGATCTTTACATGACAGAACAGAGTACTCTAATCAGGTTTGTATGTATGACTTTTTCAAACTTTCCCCAAAAGGTCTTTTCGTTCGTTCAAGGTCTTTTAAATGACAACAAAGGCCTTTTAAATGTATTTTAAATGACAACGAAGAGTACTGTGATTAGGAAGATTATGCCCCAAATAACTCTATAATTATTTGACGTTTCCTTGTCAGGGAGATTTTGATGATTTTATCAAAATGTTCGCTTCATTTTGAATGAAATAACGAAATGAAATAACGTAATGACATAATGAAATGAATTACGACAATAATCATTGGACCCTTTTGGTGTTCCATACATATTGGTATACCATGAAATTGTGACAATAAATTATATCATATCACACTGAACCACTGTTTCCATTCCATAGACATATATAATGAATATGAAGACAGTGAAATTGGGCCACCGTCTCCGGTCTCGTAGAAGCATAACATGAAAGGGTAAACACATCGTTGGGCCACCGCTTCCAGTCCATAGAGGCATATCATAAAATGGTGACAATATTGTTCAGCCACCGTTTCAAGCCCATATAGACATCACATTAACTGGTGAAAATGTTGTTAGGCCATTATATTCAGTCCATATAGGTATACCATGACATGGGTATACTGCTAATAGACTCCCGTCTCCGGCCGGTTGTTGAATCACCGCCTAGAGCCCATATATAGATAACTCGAAATGGTATGGTACAATGTACCACTATTAACACACATTCATTGGAATTCGTTTTATAAAGTTTGGGATTTTTCCAAATCACTGCATTGCTTGCATGGATTAATATATAGTCGCATACTCAGATTCTGTGAATAATCGTTTTAGCCCTCGGTAACAGGTGACGTATTCTTCCTGCATAATATAATAAAGAAAATAATATGAGTAAGATTAGGGCTTTCATAGACTATATAAAAATCCATCTGAACCTTAACTTCATTTCATATATCATGGTCAACAGATGGCAACTAATATTCATAATATGTTCTCTCCTTGAATCAGCTTCTGGGTAACAACAACTAATTCAGGAAAATAAGTCACAAGTAAACAACCTCGTGGACGTTTGGTGTGGAAGAAGATTGAGGTCAAGATCATGTGACGATGCATAATGCCCCCCTCGACATTTTTTTACTTTGGAATCTGCATAATACAATGCCCACTTCGACATTTTTACTCTAGAATCTTCACCTCTCTGCGTATATTTTGTTTTCTCCAATATTTTTTTCTTTCATGTCTTGCACACATTTTGACACCAGTCCATCCCAAATCAGAGATTCCATGTAGGTGTCACAGAAATGTTAAAATGGTATGTTTTAACAAGAAACATGCAAAGTGCTTGGTGATTTATTGTCTCAATTTTGGGCCTCATCTGTGCATTATAAAATAGCCTAGCGTATCGGTATTTTATTAATACATCCCGGCCATTCACTTATACGAGCCGCAGTTATATCATAAAACGCCCATAAAGCAGCCCAGTACCAAATATTAATTCAATCTTAATTACGGTTATTTATATATCATATTCACAAGCCAATATTTTCGCAATTAGCACCGCCCAATAATTAATATGCATGGGAACGCCACCAAAAACAGATAAGCTTGTTCCCTGGCGCATAGAGTATCATTGTGGCCAAATCTCAACAAAAAAATCTGAGGACTTCGCCTGTACATTGTAAATTAGCCTATTATCTCGCCTATCAATATTTTACAAATAAAGCCCAATCCACTTATTAATGTGTGGGTATCATCGGTAAACTAATAGGCTTCCTAACAGAGCCGCAGAGCAGCCCCGTACCAAACATCAACTCAAACCGACCTACATTTATTGAGATATTGTGTTCATAAGCCATTGCTTCATATTTTCACAATAAGCCCCGCCCACTCATTAATATGGGAGGTATCATCTTCAAAATGAATATTCTTGCCAGTCGACTGGCCGCGGAGCATCCATGTACCAAATATCAACTCAATCGGACCTACCGTTATTTTATTGAGCTATCGTGTTCACGAGCCATTTCTTTGAGATTGTAAAAATAAGCCCCGCCCACTCATTAATATGCGAAGTATCATCTTTAAAATCAATAGGTTTCCTAACCGTCCCTCAGAGAAGCCCATACCAAATATCAGCTCAACCCAACCTATGGTTATTGAGATACTGTGTTCATGAGCAATATCTTGATATTTTTGTAATAAGCTCCGCCCACCCATTACAATGAGAGGTATCATCGTCAAAATCAATAGGCTTCCTAACCGATCCTCAAGGTATCCATGTAGCAAATATAAACTTAATCCGTCTTACTGTTATTGAAATATAGTGTTAACGAGCTATTTATTGAGATTTTCAAAATCCCCTCCCCCCCCCCACACACACTCATTATTATGCGAGGTGTCATCAACAAAATCAATACGCTCCCTAATTTACTCGCATGGCATCTATGTACCAAATATCAACTTAATCCGACTTACCGTTATTGAGATATCGTGCTCACGAGCCAGGCGTTACACACACCCATGCACACACACACGCACTCACATATGGCGGGGTGCCCGCATATATTTTTGGTTAAACAAAAAATAAAAAATGTGCAATTTTTTCAAAAATATGTTTGTACACTATTGTAAATATACATTTCAGGTGTTAGTGATACTTGTCTTTGTACATTGGTTGACATATAATGTATTGTTTAAGTTTGATTGCGTTATCAGACAAAGTCCATTTCATCTCGAAAGTACAAGAAAGTAAAAGAAAGTAAAACAATACAATACATAATACATAAAACAATACAATACATAGAAATTACATAAAATCATCAAAAAACAAAGAAATGCATAAGAGAATATATTAAATATTACTTTAATGCCATTTTTCATCCGTAGCAGTTCGGAATGTATTCCTAGTATAGGTTCTGCCTTCCATATTTCTTTATATTTAATTATAATGAAGTTACATTGGGTTTAAAGTAAGATTTTATGTAGTTTCTGGTATTTGCGGAAATAATGTGAAATAATGTATATTAATGTCATAATTAGCTGATAATATAAAAAATTAACATAGTTCAGATTTTATTAGCAAGTGTAAGTTAGGGCTAAAAGGTATTGAACTAATTAAATATAATATACAAAATCTCAATTTCAGAGAAAAAAGTTTACACTGACGTCATTTTACCCGGTCATATATACATATATGTTAATTTATGCTAACGTCGTTGTAACAGGTCACATGTATGTTAATTTACCTCAGTGTGTACCATATGCTGGTTACTGTCTCTCATTTGTCTGATAGTATTAAACACATCGATGGCATCTTCATCCCGCAGTCTCTCCATCTCATTGTGTAGAGTGATAAATATACCGGAACGACCAACACCGTTTCTAAATTAGTAATGTAGAATAATGAAATAAACAAAATATTTAAATTTGATGATAACACATTTATAATTCATAATGGTATATATAATAATAATAATAATGATGATTTATATAGCGCTTTTCTGCATAGGACCAAAGGTCACACCTCAAAGCACTTCACAACGTTTTTTTTTCATTTTATTTATTTTTATATACATTTTAAATTAATGTACATAATACCTTTTGCGGGAGAAGTAACTTCACAGAAAAGTACAGCGCGGCGTTCAAACTAATCACCTTATAATATAATTGTATAGCCATTGGTTTAGATTAGTACAATATCGTTGATTGGCTGTACACGGTAGTTTTTCTTGTCGGCGTCTTCGTCAGTTTAATTTGTTGTTGTGAAAGTGACCACCGGATTTCAGTTGACTCGACGTAATGTGATATCGGTGCAGATACTCTGTTATTCAATTTGACATTAGCTGACTCTCGACTACTTTTGGGCTATCTTTTAATATAAATGGTCATGTAATCATATAGGCTATTACGTATTTCATCATATATTAGTCTAAGTACCTATGGATCAAACATAAAACAGATCATACCCTACTAATGGTGAAAACATCATCAGTAAGATATTTTAACTATTGATAAAAATAGTTATAAATAATAATTAGGATTGACAGCGCCAAGAACTGAGATAATACTTTTTGCTCAATGTAGAAGCAAAATGGCGCAAAAATGGCGCGACAGATGGAATTGAATTAAAATTATGTATTAACTTGTCGCAATTCCTTCTGTTTAACATGTTTTGTAATTTAAATATGTATCAAGCTGTTCAAAGTTTCTTAGCTTTTCTTTCCTGTGTATAGGGGTTCAACCTCCGTATATGTGTCATTAATAAACTTAAACTATAATTACATTTGACAATATCATCACACACGTCCAGTTGTTATAAAAACGTTATTTTAGTCAATTTCGTCTATCGCGCCAGTAAATGTTTTTATTCCAGGGTGACATGTGAAATCATCTCTGCTATTTTAATTTTGATTGTTTGTTGAATATTTTGCCTACTTATTTAAATTATTTATTTAATGTGTGTTACTTCTTGAATATGTAATAAATACAAAGGAAAACGTTAGTCGAATTCCGTGCGTCAAGAAAACGTAGGCTTGGATTTGGCCCATATCACCACACAATAATGTCATATCATAATAAGCCGATATAGCCTATATATATATATATATATATCATATCGAAAGGTTGTGCACGCAACGCGATCATTTCATATTGAACGACGTCATAATGTC
>JAODAI010493496.1:0-13650 GCA_027575025.1 Scotoplanes globosa
ATTGCCATTTTAAAAGCTTCTGAAGAGGATGCCTTCACAGTAGCATCAGGAAGAGTGTTCCAACTCCTAACGGTACGTGGAAAAAAGACAGTCTATGGTAGTCTTTGCTGGAATATGGAACACAATAAGTTTGGGAATTTTCGGTACGCGTGGGCAGATGATGATTCTTAGATTCCAGGTAATCTTGAAGATCAATCAGTAGCTACAAGATTGTTAACAACCCGCCATTATATAATATTAATTTGTTGGGGTATGAAGTTAGCGAAGGACTGGCTAGTAGTGGGAGTGATGGATGGATATGTCATTTAACTTAAATAAATTGTGAATTCGGACGGTGGTTGTGGTATCATAAATCTAGTTTAATTAATTTTCTATTCAGGAAGTTGTTTTTGTACCCAGTAATTAACTATCTCAGAAAATGCTATTTCCCAGTATCGTTGGCCTGCAAGCCTTCAGTTAGGAGAATGCGTAACAATGGCAAATGTTCGTAAAATCAGATATGGGCAGTTAATTTAAATCCATTTGCTAGGACACCTATCTTGTAATTAATTGATCATGATTCCTGGCCTTTTCAACACAGATGTTGTATGAGTCAACAATGCTGTTGATATACCCGATTGATTGATAGATTGAGATTCCTAACCCTTCTCAGCCCAACTAGAGGTTATATGAGCCACCCGAAGCATTTGATATACCAAGTTAGTTGTTGGTTGTCGGGGGCATACCGATATCCACCCCACCTACATTCTATCCTGGAGGACTGGAAGTTAACAGGACAACTTTGGTTGTTCTCTGGTCGTTGGCTGTACGATATCGTCCCCAGCTATGGGTGAAATAGTAAACTCTTAATTGAGGTTGGGGTAAGCAAGGGCAATGCTCCCTTTAGAAAAATTAGCTCCAACAAATCCTAACAATGGCAGCAATTGGATGGTGTGAGGGCAATTGCTGCAAAGTTAGGTGATTCCGGCCACCTCCGAAAACTCAGGGATAAAACCGGATCAAAACTGGACCAATGATGAAAATGATGATGATGATAGATGAGGCCCCCCAAATTGTGACAAGAAATCACCATGCACCTTGCATGTTTCTTGTTCTATTTTACTGCAGACCATTACGGCCGGCTTCTTCTACCACACGGCCAAGTTCAGCAAAGGCGGCTCGTACAAGACGGTGAAGCACCAGCAACCCGTCATGGTTCACCCAAACAGCAGTCTGTTCGAAGAGCAACCGCGCTGGATGATCTACCACGAACTCGTCTTCACAACAAAAGAGTTTATGCGACAGGTAGTATTACTAATAATAATAATCGGCCTGGAAGGCTTAGTTAATTTTACGACGCTATGCGACCACCGAAGTCGGATGAGCAAAGGTTTTTTATCCTTTGCCTAAGGCACCAGGAATCTATGTGGTCATGATTGCGTGTGCATTCGGGTGTGCGGGCGTGTGTGTGTATGTGACACTGGCTCGTAAACACGGTACAGCAAAAAGTACAAGTCTGACAAAGTTCATACTTAATGAATACGTGGACCCTATTGTTTTTCAGGCAGATTAAAGGTCATTTGAGGTCTAGAGAGGACATTTTTTTTAAATGTCATTAGCCCGATGGTCGTTAATCTAACCGAGGTATAATATTAGGACATGGTAGGGAACTGCGGGCCCAAATGTTCTTAACAAAAAAACGACATTATTCTGAGTAGGTCAAAGGTCACTTAAAGTTAAAAAAATGATAAGTGCAGACATGAGGGTCGTAGGGACTTGCCATTTTGATTTTTGAAATCAGCACAGCAATCTACAACTAGTGCACCTAAATGTAGTAGGCCTACCTGGTTTCAAGTCAACGTTGGTTCAAGACCGCCGGAGGTTGGGGGCCGAGGTCATACCAGAGACTTTAAATGGGGGTTGGTCTAAATGTTGGTGTTTAGCAGATTGGAACGTGATCCAGTGATGATAGGAAAGTTATATCTCTAGAATAGGTCTACCCCTCGGCTCCCTCTATAGGTCTGCTGTGAAGTATTGGACCCATTTCATCAGTCTTTAATAACAAATGGCAAGGAATCAAACTGAGTCATTCAACTCTCTTGTTAAATTATGTTGGTGGTTGTCCAATTTATAAATTTGAAGTACAATTCGATGAGAAAGTCGTCCGCATGCCACGCATGGAAAAATTGTGATTGCTCTTGGTTAAAAGCAAACTATTCTACTGTAAGCCCGACCCGGGATTCAAACTTCAAGCCCTCACAATTGCCGAGTTTCATAGCGTCTTAGAGCTACCAATATTAACAGCTCGGCCTCAGCAATGGTAAGATGGGACATGGTGTTATATCACTTGTAGCAAGTAATTTCACCTTCACAACCCACTTCTGAATTGAATAGCCGTTAAACAGGAAGTTTGAACGATGTATGTCCCTCTCTTCATTCCCCTTACAAGTAGACCCATTGTCCACTCTTTGTGTGAGAAGGTCGACTACTATATTGCCATGACGTAAACTAAAGCGCATGGTCCTCTGCAGAACAATGAACAAAAAACAAACAAAGGGGTTGACACTCGGCTTTCGCTATGGTCGGTAATCATATAGATTACTGTGAGCAGATCTGTGATAATTCACAGACTCGATGGGCCCATTGGTGACTGCCAGGCCTCCTTCCGAAATGTTTGTCCCATGTTTGTACATGTTCCCAAATACCCCTGGTCGACGGAGCGTAGTCGGATTAGAGTGTCTTTCCCAAGAGCACATGCCGAGATAACCAGCATCGGAGCTGGGAATCGACCCGGGTCCTCAGGGTTTCGAACCTCAAGCCCTATCCGCTGGGCTATCACGACAATCAATGAACAGGAGTTGTAAAATTGTTTTTGACAGAGTGGGTCACAGATTATATATCTCCATGAATGTGTCATAATTTCAAAAATATTGTCATAACTTTATAATCATTAATTGATTCTTCAAATTAGTATTTTAATAATAATAATGAATGATAATGGTATTTATATAGCGCCAAAATCCAGAATAGATACTGCCCAGGGCGCTTCAACAATTATTACCCCGGTCATTGGTGAACTGGTCGAACCTGCACACTCGTAGGACCAAGAGGCGGCAGCTAAATCAGCGCCAAATTGACATAGATTCACCTCGCATATTCCCAATTATATACCTGGGTGAAGTGAGGCAAGTAAGATAAGGAGCCTTGCCCAAGAGCATATGCCAAATGACAGTAGATTGTGCGGATTCGAATCCACGATCTCACAATCACGAGCCCGTTACCCTAAACACTAGGCCAATTCGGCCTCTCAATTATATAATATGGCTCGGCGCAAGAAGAGTATAACAATAAAACAGATATTAGGAAACACAAAAACATGTTTCTGGCCCGGTGAATAGTAGTACCACGCCCCGAGCAACAAACACAGTTTATTACAAGTTCATTTATTGTTTAATTAAACTTTGAAAGCATTTCCCCTATTTTGGCGTGCGCTTTGCCCGCCGTGCATTCATCCCCCACCCACCGGGCAGCACCCACTCACCAGGGACCCCACAGGCTGAGAATCCAACGACATTGTAAGGCTTACTAAGATTGCAAACAAATATAATGTGTATGTTGTATTTTTTTCTGTCCATCATTCCAGGTCATAGAAATTGAGAACGGCTGGCTTCTGGAGGTGGCGCCGCACTACTACAAGTCGAAGGAGCTCGAGGACGGGTCGTCTCGGAAGATGCCCAAGATGACCGGCAAGACAACGGAGGAGACAAGATGCAAGTGATCTGGACATATCATGTCGTACCGACGGTTTGTGGAAACATTGTCTTGGCGACAAGTTTGGGTGAAGAATGAGGCAAGCTTGCGTTATCCGGGTAAAATGACAAGTCGAGCTGTAGTAACGGTTTGAGGAAACATTCGCCTAGCGTGAGGTTCTAGCGAAGAATGAAGTTAGCTTGCGTTATCCGAATAAAGCGACGAGTCGATCTGTAGACCCACTAACAGTTTGAGGAAGCATTTCCTTGGTGTGAAGTTTTGGCGAGGAATGAAGGTAGCTTGTATTATTCAAGTACAGTGACCAGTCAAGCTATACTAATGAATCGAGGAGACATCTACTTGGCAAACTTGCGTTATCCGGGTAAATGACAAGTCGAGCTCTAGTAACGGTTTGAGGAAACATTCACCTAGCGTGCGGTTTTGGCGAAGAATGAAGCTTGCTTGCGTTATCCCAGTAAAGCGACGAGTCGATCTGTAGACCCACTAATGGTTTGAGGAAACATTTCCTTGGTGTGAAGTTTTGTTTTGGCGAGGAATGAAGGTAGCTTGTGCTATTCGAGTGCAGTGAACAGTCGAGCTATACTAATGGATCGAGGAGACATCTACTTGGCAAGAAGTTTTAGCTAGAATGAAGCTATGTAGCTTGTGTTATCGGAGTAAAGTGACATGTCGAGCTGGACTATCGGTTGAAAGTAACTTTCGCTTAACGTGAGGTTTTAGCAAAGAATGAAGCTAGCTTGCGTTATCCTAGTAAAGTGACAAGTCGATCTGCATGCCTACTAACAGTTTGAGGAAACATTTCCTTGGTGTGAAGTTTTAGCGAGGAATGAAGGTAGCTTGTGCTATTCGAGTGCAGTGAACAGTCGAGCTGTACTAATAGATCGAGGAGACATCTACTTGGCAAGACGTTTTAGCTAAAATGAAGTTATGAAGCTTGTGTTATCCCAGTAAAGTGACATGTCGAGTTGGACTATCGGTTAAAAGTAACTTTCGCTTAACGTGAGGTTTTAGCGAAGAATGAAGCTAGCTTGCGTTATCCGAGTATAAAGTGACAAGTCAAACTGTAGACCCACTAATGGTTTGAGGAAATGTTTACTTGGTGTGAAGTTTTGGCGAGGAATGAAGGAGCTTGTGCTATTCGAGTGCAGTGACCATTCAAGCTATACTAATGGATCGAGGAGACATCTACTTGGCAAACTTGCGTTATCCGGGTAAATGGCAAGTCGAGCTGTAGTAACGGTTTGAGGAAACATTCACCTAGCGTGAGGTTCTAGCGAAGAATGAAGATAGCTTACGTTATAAAGCGACGAGTCTAGCTGTAGACCCACTAACAGTTTGAGGAAACATTTTCTTTGGTGTGAAGTTTTGGCGAGGAATGAAGGTAGCTTGTGCTATTCCAGTGCAGTAATCAGTCGAGCTGTACTACTGGATCGAGAAGACCTCTACTTGGCAAGACGTTTTAGCTAGAATGAAGCTATGTAGCTTGTGTTATCGGAGTAAAGTAACATGTGGAGCTGGACTATCGGTTGAATAAAGGTAGCTTGCGTTATCCGAGTAAAGTGACGAGTCGATCTGTAGACCCACTAATGGTTTGAGGAAATGTTTACTTGGTGTGAAGTTTTGGCGATGAATGAAGGTAGCTTGTGTTATTCAAGTACAGTGACCAGTCAAGCTATACTAATGGATCGAGGAGACATCTACTTGGCAAGAACTTTTAGCTAGAATGAAGCTATGTAGCGTGTGTTATCTGAGTAAAGTGATATGTCGAGCTATACTAGCAATTTAAGGAAAATTAGCTTGGCGTGAAGTTCTAGTTGCTGGGAGTGGTATATGAAAGGCTTTCGGTGGCTCACATAACCACTGAGTTGAAAAGGGCCAGGAAATCTTATCAATCAATCAATATTGATATACAGTGGATCGTTTTTCTCGCACCCCATTGAAACAGAACATGTCAATAAATTTAATTAAAATTTGGTAGGTTATGTGCTCAAATGGGTCTAACTGGTGGCTCTAACTGGTACATCAAAGGCTTTGTGTGGCTCATATAACCGCTGAGTTGAAAACGGCCAGGAAACCTTATCAATCAATATGGATATACAGTAGATCGTTTTTTCTCCCAACCCATTGAAACAGAATATGTCAATAAATTTAATTGAAATTTTGTAGGTTATGGTCTCAAATCTGCTTATATTCCAGTGGCTTTAACTGGTGTATCAAAGGCTTTGTATGGCTCATATAACCGCTGAGTTGAAAAGGGCCAGGAAACCTTATCAATCAATATTGATATACAGTATATCGTTTTTCTCCCACCCCATTGAAACAGAACATGTCAATAAATTTAATTGAAATTTGGTAGGTTATGTGCTCAAATCTGCTTATATTCCAGTGGTTCTATCTGGTACATCATAGACTTTTGGGTGGCTCATATAACCACTGAGTTGAAAATGGCCAGGAAACCTTATCAATCAATATTGATATACAGTGGATTGTTTTTCTCCCACCCCATTGAAACAGAACATGTCGATAAATTTAATTAAAATTTGGTAGGTTATGTGCTCAAATCTGCTTACATTCCAGTGGCGTTAACTGGTATATCAAAGGCTTTGGGTGGCTCATATAAAGTTGAAAAGGGCCAGGAAACCTTTATCAATCAATCAATGTTGATATACAGTGGATCGTACCGTACCAGATCGTGTATTACAGTATGTCGTCATCCTATATTCCAGTGGCTCTAACTGGTATATCAAAGGCTTTGGGTGGCTCATATAAAGTTGAAAAGGGCCAGGAAACCTTATCAATCAATCAATATTGATATACAGTGGATCGTACCATGGCAGATCGTGTATTACAGTATGTCGGCATACTATCGCCCGGGAGTCCGAGGTTGAATTTGTTTCAGAGGGTGGGAGGGAGTAGATGCGTTTGTGCAAATTAGGAAGGTCGAGGAGGTACTAAGTATAATCTACTCGTGAATACCCAAATCAGTAAGTTTGGGGGAATCAAATGGTGGGCTCGTTTAGTAGCGCATCCAGTGCTGGTCGGTTACGTTTTCTGTATCTAGAAGCTAAGTAGCTCAGCTGTTGGGAGATCCAGCGTTCGAATCCTAGGTCCGACCCGAGTGGTGTGTTTTTTCACTCCGAGAGCAGTCGCAGTTTTCCCATGCGAACAGCTTTTTCAATAAAAAATCAAAATTTGACGTCAACTTTATTAATACAGATGACCATTGCTTCTCTCACCTCAGCGGTCGCTTAGCGTCGTAAAATTAAATAAACCTTCCCCGGCGGATTATAATACGCCTATCAGTTGAGTGGAGTTAGGTCATACCGAATACTTAAGTACATGACGTGCTACCTTCTCGCTTGATGACGAGCACAAAAAGATTGGAAGCATGGACAACGATTGAGTATATTTCATTTCGGATAAATGACAAGTTGTTACAAATGGGTCGTTAAACACATCAATCGCAAAATTGCTGGCATATATCAAAAGTGAGATTTTGAGTCCGTGTCGAGATCGGGTCATACCATAGACTTTAAAAATGCCAATGAATCAATATATCGTTGTGTGATAATAGAAAACCAAATCACTCTTATCACAGAAGTCTGTGCGTATTTTCACCTGTATCTCAATATCTCCATATCTCTAATTGCGACTTCCGACTCAATTTGTCAGAGCAGGCCACATGTAACCTAATTGGCGAAAGGGGCCAGAAATTGTGACGAAGCAGTCAATGTATCTATTCTTTGCGAATAGGACACACCACATTTTAAGATGTGCCTTTTCATGTGATGAGATCTTAGAGATTGTCTTACAAATTTGTACAAAATATGAATGTATAAAGTGTAAATAAACTTTACAAGAATTATGTAATATCAAATAATAGTCTACTATTTGTCTTTATTTGTATCACAGTAACACACAAAGAAGTAGAACTAGGAGATCGCTGTCACGTAGCAAATAGTCTCCCGTATGTTATTTGAGGGCGCTTTTCTATTCTACCTATGATCAAGATAGGGTAAAATGTAACAAGGGTCTGACTCAATGATGTGGTGCTAGACGCATGACTCCGGGCTCGCTAAGCATAACGGTGCTGCTACGCGCGAGCACATGAGAAGCCGACACTGGGACATTTTTGCCATATTCCTAGAATGGCCGCCGCACACTATACCGCTTTGGATGCGACAGTGGGGGCGGCCATATTAGGAATACGGCAAAGCCTATCGAATAGTACAGACGTGTTCGCCCCCACATGTCGGCTTCACGATTGTGCAATAGGTCATGCATCTAGCGCCTTCCCTTGGCGCTTATCACATCATTGGTCCGACACGAGTCAGTCGTTTAGCTCAGTTGATAGACTTATGATCATAAGGTCGATAATTTTAACAGCTTCCCAATGATATATAACATGATAGGGTTATAGAGATATTTCATGTGACAAAATGTATAAAATGAAGAACATTTTTCACTTCTGTGAAAGTAAATTACTGAGAAATTAGCAGTTAAAAGTTACAATTCAGATCAGTACAAATTGAGCAAAATCACTGTTCTCAAATATTATTTGTATTTTGGCATTATTCTTCGCAACATGAGAGTTGCAATAACAATTTTGTAACATTCTTTGTTTATATAGATTTATATAAAACTGTAATTACAAAATATGTACATTGGTGCAATTTACATAGCGCCCTCTATTTATTTAAATATTGTTAATTGTACATTTTTTGTTAAAATTGCTCCAAACAGCCTCAAAATAGACTTATTTCTGGTTTGGTGATTGAAATATTTCAATTTTATTATTTTTCCCATTTTTTTCCTACATTTTCCCTCATATATCTTAGAATGACGATTTGCGACTACCA
Organism: Scotoplanes globosa; assembly: GCA_027575025.1. Lineage (NCBI taxonomy): Eukaryota > Metazoa > Echinodermata > Holothuroidea > Elasipodida > Elpidiidae > Scotoplanes > Scotoplanes globosa. The sequence continues at coordinate 8,610 of JAODAI010493496.1, forward strand.
TCTCATTTCAATATGCTGGGTCACATATCTCTCTACCATGGGATCCCTAACAAGGGGGAGGAAGAATACACTAACTAATTGCTGCATCATTGGCCTTCCAATCTCCATTCCCACCAGCCCTCCTAAAATCTCTCTCCACATAATCCTTCCATCTCAAACGAGGCCTACCCCTACTATCAACGTCTATGTGTGATATCGCCATCTTGGGGAGTTGCCCTCCATCCATATGCTCCATATGCCCATCCACCTCATATGTATTTACCCACAAAGTTTATGTAATCTAGGATTAATTTTTATTTTGTCCATGATGCTATCACCAGAGTAGAGGTGAAATAACGGTTCGTAGGCTGTACCTAGTGAGGGTAACGTCCATCGGATGAGGCCGTAAAAGGGCGGTCCAGGGGAAGGACTATCTGTCCTGTTATTCTAGTCTGGCCATCTATTCATAAAGAGTAGGGTGTTTTTCTGGATGATCATTCCTTTTATTGGTTTGTATCGTAAAAACCCTGGATGGGACATGAATATAATTAACATAAATGACGCCGATATATCCTCGATACTGAATTAGATGGCCTAGTGGTTGGTACGTCAGGCTTGTGATCGAGAGATCGCAGGTTCGAATCCCAGCGTTGACATGTGTCCTTGCGCAAGACACATTATACCAACTGTTTCTCTCCACCCTAATGTATAAATGAGTACATGCACCACCATGGTACACAGGCAAACATTGGGGAGGTGGCCTGATCAAGTTGCCAATGCCCACATATATCATAGATATAAGTTAATGTAAACCGAGCATGTTGAAAGACAGGATTCAACCTGTTTATTTGTATGTTTATTCAAATAATTGGGTTGTGCTACCTTCTGGCTTGAGATTCAGAGTTCTCAATGGTTGACAACTGGAAATAATACTAGGATAACGTTTTGTTAAACTTCTTTAAAACTACCCTTTGCCGGGTAGCGTGGCGCAATGGTTAGAGCATCTTCCTATAAGCCAGGACCGATAGTGGTTCGTCACCCGCATGTGTTCGAGACCTCTGGAGGTCGGGTCGTACCAAAGACTTAAAAATGGTACATATTGCCTTCTCGCTTGGTGTTCAACCTAAGTGATTGGAGGCATGGTCAACAATCTACTGATCCTTGACTAGGAAAAAGGACGGCGCTATTAAACTAGAAGATTAGCATTGAGCCATTAAAAGACAATCAACAATCAATTTAAACCACTACCTAACTCGACTGCTGACAGCAATTATAAGGTAGGAGTGTACAAAGAGCCAGTAAAGAACCCAGACAGTAGACCTACTATAAATCTGCTGCTCTAATATAGCCCTGTTAAATTTTACATTATTAACTCTATATTCTATTATCTGTTGTTGTTGTTGATAGGTTCCAAGAGGCAGTTGGAGCTACAGGAGAAGCGCTCAGCTGTGGTGGATTTAAAGCACATGACACCTGTACTCAAACTGCACAAACTGGAGAAGAAAAATGCTGCAAAGCGCAAGAGTCGAGTGAAAAGCAAGTCACCGGCCGGAGGAACGACATCTAAGGTAGCACCGGAGAAGCCAGTGACATTGGGCAAGGGGTCATTGGTCAAAGGAGCGGCGATCAGGACTGGTGGAAGTCAGTCGTTATCTACGAAGGGCGGACGCCACATTTCTAAAACTGAGAAGAATAACAAAGGCATGAAGTCGAACACAAGCATTGCGTTGGTGGCAAAGGACCAAACGTTTGAAGTCAGGTCAGTGTTGTTGGTTTATTTCAGTGTATTTCCAATTAGTGATACTATATAGCCGAGGTAATATATTTGTGAACAGCTTCAATAATATTTAATGTTGGTTCTCTTTATCTTTGTGCTAGCTATTGACCGACTATATTTTTTGGGAGAGTTGCGTTGAATTGGAATAAGCTATTTCGTAGCTACACACTGCGCATAGTCAGTGACTAGTGACCCTTGTGAAAATGTCAGCCAGAGCAGAGTAACTTTCTGTGTTTTCATTTTGTTTACAATTTTTTACGTAAACATCAGCAATGTTAGACCTCCTTAGAAAATCAACATCGGACTTTCATAATCTGACTTTGAAATGTTGACAAATACAACAAAGTGATTTCAACAATTGTGGGCGTGTCCGATTTTCATCCTTGTGATTGGTCAATGAACAAATTGGACACCATGCCTAGTAGGTATGAAAATCACACAATGATTTTTACCCGTCTGACCTTTTGACCTATTAATATTTTTGTGTTCCATGCGATAACTACGAAATAGCTTATTGCCAAGTTAAATACATACCTGCTAACTATTATTATTCCATTAGTACATACCTGCTAACTATTATTATTCCATTAGCGATAAATGCCGATAATGCTAGGTCTAGGTTGTATTTGTTGTCAATTACACAATTTTAATACCCTCTAGTGGTTTGTCATAACTTTAGACAAGCAGATCAGAGTAGGAACAGTGATGGTATCTCTGAGGAACAAGGTCAACAACAGTTTGAGTTGGGAGGATGCTTTGGTCGGGTCTTGCAAAAACATTAAAGGGGATTTTAACCCTGCATTCTTCAAACAGTGCTGAGTATGCTGTATTGATCAAGAATACATATGGTACAAAGAAATTAAAATAGTCATAAAACGTTACTAAACATGGACGGATATGCCTCGATATTCAAGGAAATTGAATTAAAAAGTCTTAATTTATGACATCACCAATCCCCTACACATTTAATTGCTTATATGTATTTCACTGTATTCTTACGTATTTACTATAACTACGAAAAAATTACATTACTACCGATGATTTTAGAAATTTTACACACATGTAATATTAGGACAACAATTTACAGTGTATAATATAAAATAATTTGAAATAAATAAAGAAATATACTATTTTGATACCATTTGCATCATATTATAGATAATTTTAATGAACGGCCTGAAAAGCTCATGTTATTTGACAACGCTAAGCAACCATCGAGGTAGATGAAGTATAAATACTTTTTAATTATAAACTTCATGTCGGGTGGATATCTAATTAATGAATTTGAAGCCAAATTTGAATTTTATCTAAAACAATATTTCCAGTGGTAAATTCCCCTTCAATAATAATCGGCCTGAAAGGCTTGTTTAATTTTATAACGCTAAGCGACCACTGGAGTGGGAGAAGCAAAGGCTTTTAAATTACAACTTCATGTTGGGTGGTCATCCAATTCATAAATTTGAAGTCAAATTTGGATTTTTCAAATTGAGAAAGTCGTTCGCATGGGAAAACCGTGATTGCTCTCGGATGAAAAACCCACACTACTATAGGGCCCGACCCAGGATTCGAATCCTGGATCTCCCAGTTGCTGAGATTCATAGCTTCTAGAGCCGCCAACCTTATCCGCTCGGCCACAACACTGGTATTGACAGCACTGGTATAGGACATGTGAACAAATCAATAATCCTCAAATGTGTCCTGCTACAACGATATCATTCAGCGTGTAAAGTATTTTTGTGTTGCAAATTATTTTGTTATATTATGATTCTATAGTTCGATATCTTTAATATGGTGTATAATTTGTTACGGTTTTGGGTAAGATATTGGCCGAAAAAGCCTCTCACAATGTGTTGAAGATTCATAATATACAATATTATGAAAGAACTCACTCTGTCGCCACTGCAACTAGTTTAGTGTGTGTGACCATCGACCCAAGAAAGGGCTGTGAAGTTGTTTACCAATACAGACCTTCATTTATAAGGAGCACCGGCGCGCGCTCCTGAAAGGTGCTCAGGAGAGCAATTGATACCTCTCCTTGGTTTTAAAAAAATGAATTATGAGGGTATAAAAACTCATGTTACTATGCTAATAATATTGGTCCCAAATCGTAATGTGATATTAATGATATATAGTCCGTTACATTTAGCCCTATTGTGCTGGAAATATAGACCATAAAAGAATGTATGAAATGTTCAGGAGAGCGAAAAGCTCTCCTAAATCTCCAAGGAGCTGAAAAACAGCTCTCCTGAGATTGTCATACGTGAAGGTCTGCCAATACCATTGACACATTCAGATATTTTTACAGTTTTGAAAGAAAGTGGTACAATTTTTCCTTTCAAAATAAACTATGCATATGTGACACACCATGGCAGTTAAGTTATATGGGGCACTGACAATGTTGTGATTTTAATGGGATATTAAAGAGGGGTTTTAGTAGCTTTAATTTGATACCACAATTATAAAATTGTAATATTTGGAAGCGAAATTGTCCATGTTCAGGGAAAATTTAAATGGTAATGGCCAGAAATCATGTGTTAAAGCTTATGGTTCAAAGTTATGTTTAATAATTAATGTTGGTCAATGGTTTTAAATTCTGGAATGATAATTGCAATTATAATGGTCATACATTTTCAACTTCAATAACCATGTATATTATGGAATTATTATTGATAAAAAAATACTTTTTCTAATAATTGTAGGCAGATTTATGCATATTAATGTGATATTTTGAACAGCGCCCCATGTAAATTAATGTAATATTTTGAACATCGCCCCATGTAAATTAATGTAATATTTTGAACATCGCCACCATTTTATAATGTCACTGACTCCCAAAATATGAAAGGTAAAGTTTTTCGATAAAAGGGCAATCTTGTGCATTAAAAATGTAAAATATCTAAGAAAACGTGTCCTAATTGAACCACAATAGAAGGTTTTATCTCAAAATATCAAATGTGTCTTTTAAAATGGTTAGGAACTTCTTTATATTCACCTTGGTTGATCTATGAATTGGTGAAAAATATAATATGTAAGTAATGAGAATCATGAATTGTAAGGGTTTAGCCAAACAGCCTGTACTATTACAGAAATGAATGCTATAATTTCTTTACTTGCTCCAAGTAGTACCTAAACAACAACATCAACATGTTGAGTAACAGGGTTCACGCTTCGCATTGTTCTACAGGCTAATTGCTTGTAGAATGTTGTGTTTAGCTTGTAGAAAATTATGGCACAAGCTGTTTTTAGCAAGTACAGTTGTTAGTGTATATCATTGTATCCCTTGCT
>JAODAI010493607.1:0-13646 GCA_027575025.1 Scotoplanes globosa
ATCATCATCACTCCGGACTCGAACTCCCGACATTACGATCATAAGTCCAACGCTCTATCAACTGAGCTAACCGGTCACAATAACAATGAAGGTGCAATACATTCAAGCCAAAGAGGAGAAATTTATATTTGTGGGAGGGATTTATATTTTGGGGAGGGATTTTTTCTCTCGTTATAATCATAAAACAGCCACCACTTTGCCTGGTTTTCCATGGTTCATAAAATATGTTGATTGATTTATTGATTAATGTTGTTTATCAGCTCATTTGGTTTAACAGTGCGGTATCTCAGATTTCTTCCTAGTCGAGGAACAATAGACTGTTACCCAGGAAACATGCTCTATCTAAACTATCCAATCTGATACTAGTCCGATATACGTGCATGGTGGACACATCTATGTGATAAGCTGGCCTTAATGTTACACATTGTATAATACAAATAGCTAGGATGCAGCAGCAAATATTCCAAATTGTATAATTTTCTCGGGAATTTTCTTCACCCTGTGGACTTGAAATAAAATGGAATGCTGAAAGACATTTTCATTGAGAATTAGTCACTTACATCCATCGAAAAACAACAGTAGGCCTACTTTGAAAATTATAACATCCAAAGTTGACTACAAAGTATAAACAAATAAATAAATTAAATGAAGTGAGAGTATTAATGCAAGCTAGAAAATCATCATCCGTTCTGATATCGATATATTTAGAGATATACAGATCATCGATAGACTTTAATGGTGGAGGTTTAAACTTGATTAAGCTTACTGATATATATATATATATATAACTTCTAACGTTAGGCTGTGCACCAACTATTATAACCCCGGCTACCAACTACTGCAACCCACCAAGTATGCATAAACAAGGTAGCATGTGCATTGACAACAATTTTATCCCCCCCTGGAAAGTGCCATAGCATTTTGGGTTTTTATTTAAGATACCAGGTGGAGAAGATGGTGATATATTGATATGTGGATGTTAAAGTACATGAATTGAAATATAATTATGTAGCGTGAAAATCAGGGTGATCGGTCAAGTTTTAGGGTATTTGTTTATAGCCTAGACATGGCGGACTAAACGCGAGATAGTGACTCAGCAAATGGTATCAAAAAGTTCAACGAGCTGTGTAGCTGAAAATCTAATCACGTTTGGTATGGAATTTTTTAGGTGCCACGATCTGCCAATGTATTGTCTACAAAAATAAAAACCGTATACATCCCAAGTAAATTTCGACAAGGAAGACCCCACCCACATAGTCGTCGCCTGCATGCCGGGAGCCAAGATTTTATTACTAGCCGAAACGAGGGTATTTTGCATATTGACAACATTTTCGAAAACGGGAATTGATTACTGAGGAAACAATTTTTAGGGTCAGGAAGTATTCAAAATTATGGTCTCCTTTACATAATCTACGTCGGTCTTTCATAAAGTAATCAGTCTGGGGAGTACGTAGTTAATTTTTTTGAGGGCGTGTGATGCATCCTGTTGTCGACTATAAGTACGCCTCTACTTTATAAGTTCGGGCGAAGCCCAAATTACGAGCTTTGAAGTCGCGAAGACAAAAAGCGGGGATGACCCAGATAATCTCAGATGACCGTAAGATTGGTGACTGGTGGGGCCACTCTAATAGGTGATAATTAGAAAGAAACAAAAACTCAGGAATGAATTATAAAAGGTGTGACACATTACATAATATAAATATTGAAGTCTTTATTTACACAAGTCTCTCAATCTCAATGGCGCACACGATGGTGTAAATAATAATTAATTGTAATGCATATAATCTATCATCACTGAGCATAACTCATCAACTCTCAACTTAGTAATAATCCATAACTAAATTAATATAAGATTGACATACATCAGTCTATTGTTCCATGTAAAATAATGTATAAATTGTTATAATAACGAATATAATAACAATGTCATCTAACTCTAAGTGTCAATAATGTCTTGGCATGTCATAATAATTCATATATAAATAATAGGCCTATATACTCTCAATAGGCCTAACTGTTTTTGTTTTTAGTACAACTAAATACAGGTGCACACATACAGTGACGGCTTCGAATAACATATGCCTACAGCAGTATACATAATTAGTCGACCTAATACTAGCACGGCACATGTCTATATTGTATGAAAATCCTAATTTTGCCGACGGATCATTAATTTGCCGAATTTTGATTTGATTTCCTTGGACGCTGGTCGCTTTCACAACAGGTTAGAAAAAGTCTCTATTATTCGAAAGATTCAACAATGGAGGCTTATAATTTTTAAAAGTTATTAATCCCCGTACAATATATTGATTGTCTTAAACATGGCACTGATTCATTGTCGCGGGAGCACATTTCTGATCTTTCAAGGAGGCTTATATGCGAAACGGTGCACTATTTTGGCATAAGCTATTTCAGATTTGTAATTAATTTTGCATATATATATATACACTAATACATGTGACATAATGTAATGGTTACGCACCTGACTGGAATTACGGACGGTTGGTAATTTTGGGAGGGGAAGCAAGTGGGGAAAAGCCAGAACATGCCATTCAGCGACGTATCTATGAAAACTACCTAGTTGAGTGTCCCCCTCCAGCAAAAATGTTAAAATATATCAATATGTTTATAACTGTACCTTACTTAAAAAGTATGGGAATACACTGCATTTCGCCCTCTTTTAAAAGTTGGTAGAACCATGGTCTATAATGTCAGGAAAACTTAAAGAGTCATCTTGTAACAATTGATAGTTTGTGGGGGAATGTGTCCCCTGGCACAATCCCCCTTCATTGATGCCCATGCAGTGATCAATATCACATCGTCAATGATTGTATCCCTCACCACCATGATGGGGTCACTATAGTTACATCGCTCCAAATGTGTATACAATAATGACCACATATTTATCTTTGTATGTGATTGACAATGTATATACTGATTGATTGATCACAAATCCCATCTCACCCCCATGATGACGATGCCATGTCTATATTTGTATCACTGAATACATGATACCATATTATATATTTATTTGTATGTGTCATTGATAATCACCCCTCCCCTTATTCGCGGTGATGATACTACACTGCTTTATACTCGCTCGCATCACTCAATAACATATGTGTACTGCATTAATATTTTTGTGTGTTATAATTGACAATGTTATTGTTGAACACTATAGGTCCACTGATTGCTTTTACACATATCATTCATGGAACTCTCCACTATCCGCCAGCTGTCGCGATTGGGAGGGGTGACATCGTGGTCATCCCATGTATGACCTTCAAATGATACTCATGATACTCACAGTACCATTAACGCTCAAACATAGTGTAGGTTACACATGCTTTGGAATCAACAAGGAAGAGCAGCAAGATGTTTGTTAACTTTCAGATTATGAGCAGTGGTTTTATTTTATAAATAATATAACACTACCTTACACTGTTCAATAAAAAATATATATTTCATGAGACAGTTCACAAAATAGTGAATCATTGGTGAATGGATACAATTAAATGTTATTCAATAATAAACAAATACTGAATGGTCATATTAGTTGTTGTAGTCTGGACTCCACTATGAGTTGGACTATAGTCTCCAAGTACAAATAATGGACACAGGGTAAAAACAAAATACCCTGGTGAATAACAAAGGTACAAAGATAAAAACCAAAGGCACATAAACTAAGGACAGCGACCCATTTGCTGCAGGAACATGTACCCAGCTGTCATAATGTCATCACAAATTAGGAATATCATTAGTTTGACCCAACATGAGCTTCAATCAAGTAACAATCGTCAATTTCCGTCATCAAAGTGAGCCATTGTGTCGTATATGTACATAGGACAACGGAATAAGTAACATTCTATCAATTCACGTTTGAAATTACAACTATCAATTCCATCTGGATACATAATGTTCTTCCCTTTCTCAGCTTGCTGAAATAGGGCATAATATTTCATGAGTTGAACGATTGAACAGCAGTGCAATATTATGTCACGTTGAATGAATGTATTTTTTTGTTTGTGTCGTTGTCTGCTATACCTAAGCTAGACGCCTATACTTGACATAAGCTACTGAAGTGCTATTAAAAGTAGGAAAGTTATAAATGATCCCCGTTATTCACTCAAAATCGACACTATAGTATTGTTACGATAGCCGGATAAACTGCACCGTTATACACAAAACGTGTTCGTTTACCCGGCTACTGTGCGTATAGTGTGGACATGTCTATAGCGAGTACAGTGAACATTTGATAACTTCCCGTTGAAAGTAGCCGCCAAATGCCCCCTGTGTATTTTTTATGATCCATTGTACTACCGAGTTATCCATCATATGGGCCGAGTAGTCCATTGCACACCTACACACCATTTATATTGATGACACATGACTATCAATTATCCAATCAAATACTGAGTTCAAATTTCGGTGTTGAATACGATATACCAATCAACAAAATACACTACAACCTATATGTAGGCTACATGCGACAGTAAGGAAAAAGTGCACGTGTTGTATCCGTTTTTTATTTTACGTACATGCAACACTAGATTGATTGATTGATTGATCGATTGTGTTTAGCCACTCGGCTATTACGGCTACTATTCAACAAGATCCACTACCAATTTATGAGCTGTATCATATGCGATAGGAAAGAAGAATTAAGTCCATGAATGAGTTGCATCACTTTTGTCATACGTGCATGTAACACTGGATTAATCGATTGATTGGGCTTAACGGAATTACGGCTCATTTGTAACTCTACGGTTTAATATCACCATCCTTGTATTATTTTCCTACTTGAGGATCACTAGATTGTTACCCGTATTCCAATTTCGTATGCTGAACAGCAAACAAGAAGGTAACATATACGTACTTATTATCATATATACAAACCCATGGAAATATAACATTACGATGAAAATAATTATAGAAATTAATCATAAATATTGGATATTGATTCATGACAGTCACCTGTTGTATATGGACTAAATATTAATGAACTTTAATTTATTTTCCTAATGTTCTATCTCTCTCTCCACGTTTCCCTAACCTCTACCTCATGTATCCCCAAGGGGTGGGATAGAAACACTAATTAACTGCTGCATCATTGATCAAAGCTTCTCCCCTACCCAAAGCCACAACCCTCCAATCGCCATCCTCACTCACCCTTTTAAAATCCCTTTCAACAAAGTATTTCCATCTCAAACGAGGCCTGTATCTGTCACAAATATAATTGTGAATATGTTTACGTGCCGCCATATATTTTTTACAAATAAGTATAATTATCTCTAAATATTGATAACCTGTCTTAGTTTTAAATTTGACTAATTATCTTACTATGAATAATTGATGTAGTTAACAATATGGGGATTGGTTGATTGGTTGGGTTTCTTTGTCCCAATGGACTACGATTATATTAAACGACTATGACAATAATACTGAAATCAATATGACATTATACTGTATATGAAATAAACATAACACCCAAGTGAGTCCCTCCCACCAAACCATGCATTACCACCACCCCACCCAATATACGACTAACGAATGAACAAAATGCGTTGATATTATTAAGATAAATTAAATCAGTGAAAATTAGATTTGCGAATTAGGAAACGTTAATAGAAAACGTTTGAACTATGGGATAAAAAGACTAATACTGACTGAATGTCGTAAATTATAATATAATTGATTCCCAAGAGAAACGACAGTACGTACCTATTAGATATTCTAGAAATAGTTTTAGAAGATACCATAAAGCGTAAATTAGAATGAGATCTAGTAATATGTTCATGGATTTTATTATTAAAAACGAACGTATTACAAACAAGAAACTTGCAAAGTTCATGGTGATTTCTTGTCTTAATTTTGGGGCTTCGTATGTACATTGCAAAATAGCATAGTCGATTAGTATGTTATGAATGAAGAGCCCTGGCCAGTTATTACTATAGAAGCCTCTGAAGTATCATTATCAAAATCAATAGACTTCCTTACCGACCTGCAGAGCATCCCTATACCAAATACCAACTGAATTTGACCTACGGTTATTGAGATATCGTGTTCACAAGCCATTTATTAAGATTTTCGCAATAAGCCCCTACCACTCATTAATGTTCGAGGCATCATCATCAAAATCAAATGACTTCCCAACCGACCCACAGTTTGACAACTCACTGATGACCAGGGGTAATATTATGTCAAAGCGCTTTGAGATCTCGTTGAGATGGAAAGCGCTATATAAATGACTTACATTATTATTATTATTATTATCCATGTACCAAATATCAACTTAATCCGACCTACGGTTATTGATATATCGTCTTCACAAGCCATTTCTTGAGATTTTCGCATATGCGAGGTATCATCGTCAAAATCAATAGGCTTCTTAACCGAGCCTCATGGCATCCATGTACCAATCATCAACTTAATCCGACCTACGATTATTGATATGTCGTGATCACGAGCCATTTCTTGAGATTTTCGCCCACTCATTAATATACAAGGTATAATCGTCAAAATCAATAGCCTTCCTAACCGACACGTAGGGCATCCATGTACCAATCATCAACTTAATCCGACCTACGGTTGTTGATATATCGTGATCACGAACCATTTCTTGAGATTTTCGCAATAAGCTCCGCCCACTCATTAATTATGCGAGGTATCATCGTCAAAATCAGTAGGCTTCCTAACCGACACAGTGAGTCGATGGACCAAATATCAAGTTAATCCGACCTACGGTTATTGAGATATCGTGTTCACAAGCCATTTCTTGAGATTTCGCAATAAGCCCCGTCCACTCATTAATATTCGAGGTATCATCGTCAAAATCAATAGGCTTCCTAACCGACACGTAGGGCATCCATGTACCAATCATCAACTTAATCCGACCTAAGGTTATTTATATATCGTGATAACGAGCCATTTCTTGATATTTTCGCAATAAGCTCCGCCCACTCATTAATTATGCTAGGTATTATCATTAAAATCAATAGGCTTCTTAACCGACCCGCAGGATATCCATGTACCAAATATCAACTTAATCTGACTTACTGTTATTGAGATATCATGCTCACGAGCCATTTCTTGCACATGCGAGGTATCATCGTCAAACTCAATAGTCTTCCTAACCGACCTACAACTTAAGGTATCCATATTAAGGTATCCATATATCAAATATCAACTTAATCCGACTTATGGTTATTGAAATATCGTGATCACGAGATTTTCGCCCACTCATTAATATCCAAGGTATCATCGTCAAAATCAATAGGCTTCCTAACCGACAAGTAGGGCGTCCATGTATACCAATCATCAACTTAATCCGACCTACGGTTGTTGATATATCGTGATCACGAGCCGTTTCTTGAGATTTTTATGTGACGTCAACGTGTTACATCACCATGATATCAATGTGTGGTTACATATTGTCATCATGGTGACCTCACATATTGCATCACGAGTGAGATCACCGTGATGCTCAGGTGAGGTCACTATGATATTTTCATGATATCAGACTCTTCACTGGAATATTATTATGACGGAAATGTATCAATATTGACCTGATGGTTGCTTAATTATACGAATAACAAACATTTTGTTTCATTGTGAACAACGGTCTGCTTTTCAGTTATGATTGTCATAATTAACCCTTTTTCCTATTATGGAGAGCGAACCGTTTCTTATATAATTACAAATCCCTTTATTATGAATATCGAACCTCTTTTTTAGAAACCTGGACGTCTTATAAATAACGAACCTAAACTATGAACCTTGTGAATCATGAATAAACCATATGCACATCTAACCGAAAATTAAAGTATAATTCTTCATGCCTGTTGCACAATCAATCAATCAATATATTATTTTCAGTTTTATTTCCCCCTCTTTCTATTCAATTCCCGGATCTTATTCCCGATGATCTTGCGGGTGAACACAGCGTTTACGCCAAAATAGCACTTCATGAACTCTACAAAATAGAAATGAAACAAATATAAAATGATAATTGCGTTTTATGTGAACCTATAAATATTCAGTTTGGAAATACTGGATTTATGGAGATTTCGATTATGCTTCATAGTACTGACAGGGGGATTTAACTCAAACCAAAACATTATATAGCCATAAATGTCTTGAGACAGTTATTGGTTTGTTGATGCAATACTATATAACGGAAAATATGCTTTCGTTAAATAACTTTATATGTTGGTGCCTTACGCACATTTTGAGAGCACACATGACATTATAGTATAGATCACCTCGTTTAGGAGTAGCGCAACATTTAATAAACCATGTCACAATAAAACGTTGATTATTGCATTATATTAGCAACTACATATAAAATAATGTAGAAAAACACAATATAATACATAAGAAATTAAACATAATAATACATAAGAAATTCATTATTATCATTTACATATATGCAAATTAGTAAAAATGATAGTAGGCCTATATAATTTGTCAAATTATCAATAAAAGGTGTATTCAACATAATAAAAGCAAATTAATTGATGTTCTCAACATCTTACAATATTTTCTGCATTTCATTATAAAATGTCAAAATTTGCATATTGCACAAGAAATTGTTCGATAATTATAAAGTATAACGATTTGTATGCGTTTTTTCTCGCCATTGTGCTTACCGTGATTATCTACACACATGTAGCCTAAATTTTCAGGTTAATCGGCAGTAGCTTGGCCCATATCTTAGGCACTGATCACCCATCCCACCCTGATTGTTTTAAAGCCTCATGCAGATACCCCCAATGAAGTTAGGGTTAATATAAATTAAAATAAATTAAATTGTGGTACTTAAATATGTTTTCCTGATACATATAAAATAAATTCATGCATGCATGTCGTTTATCTCTTGTGCACCCCTTGTGCATACATCTCTTAATTATAATATAGGCTTTATAATAACAATATCGGCATATTAAAAATCACCGCGTGCATGAGGTTTCGTGCCACGCCACTTGGATCCATACCTGAGGCTACATATTATACTGTTGTACACCCTAAATACATCATGGTTACATTTAACCAGGAATAAGATCGTAGATCGTTCAAATATATCCTGGTTGCTGACAAAATATATTCCTGATTAAAATTGACACTTTTATAGTTAATTGAAACATTTATGTTTATTATCAAGATGGAAAGTGACAATCTTTCACCAGGAATATGCTATTATTTTAAGCAGGATATTTATGGATGATCCTTAACACGAAAAGGGTCATGTATTAAAAGTTTTCACGATAAAAGTGTTCATTTAAACAGGAATGTGTAATTGTTTTAAACGGGATATGTATGGATGATGATCCTTGTAATGTTAAATCTAACCCTGGTGTTTTTAAGAGTGTATGATCATGATCGATTACTGTTCCAAACTGCAGTTATCACGTCGTAAACTTAAGGTCGGTAGTTGGTGTATATTTATTACATGCAACATAACCATAAGTGTGGTATTTACCTTCAATGTCATGAACTTTTTCTGAATCTAGCGTCTCTGTATTCCCTCTTATGGTGGAGACGCCAGATATTGTGCTATTTTTTAGCACATTGCCAAAGGCAGCCATAGCCAGGAGCCTGACTGCTTTGGCAGGCCCATCAGCCATCTTAGCGGATGTCTGGGCCTGGGATGGTATCTGTTGATAATAATAACATAATGACATATCATTTTATTATGATATATTTTAATTCAAAGTTAGTGGCGGTTCTTGTGCTGACGTAATAAATATACCTTCCTTTTGGAAACAAATCCATTCTAGTAATTTTATTCAATGTATACATTGGAAAATTAATAATTAAACATATGTAATCGCCGTGGTCTAGTGGGATTGCTCTGGATTCACGATCCTGGGGTTGAGAGTTCGAGCCCCGTTAAGGCCATTGGTTGACTTCATGAAGGCCATCCGGTCATAAAGGTGCTATGTCGTACTTATAAAGTAAGGCACCGTCTAAGCACCGTAATTTATTTATTTATTTAAACATTTCATGGCAGGGTACTTCATTGGCTAATCTTCCCGAAGGCCCTGTGGGGATAGAGGGGATATAGGGGGAAAATGGAGTGCCCGGAGTAAAACCTCTAGTTGTAGACATGGCCATCCTATTTGCACGTCCGACCGGTGATCGAGCTCCTGTCGCAGTGGTGGGGGGAGCCGGGGAGTGACAGACGTTAAACAACTTCACATTAATATCAGTTATATTATAGGTATAGACCAAACCATGTGTGCGATGATTGACTAACCATTTTTATAGATCGTTTGAACACTTTTAATAATAACATACTAGTCTATATAGTACCGGCTGACAGATCACTAGATCATTGACTATGCATCAAATCTCTCTAATGCTGAACATCATTTCGCATTTCAAATAGTCGGTTTGACGCAGCCACGGCTCAAGACTACTTTGAGTTCATGGTCAGTTTAAATTACTATTATTATATCGTATATATATACAAATGTTTTTGGAAACACACACTAGGACATAATTATGTTATTTTATTTTAAAATAATTATGTTTATAATATATAACAACATATCATATTCTTACATATGTCAATATGTAGAACTTGATTTTATCATGTGTGCGTAAGAGTTTAGCTACTTATTTTAATTGCATTGCAATTTTAAGGAAAGGTACTTGAATCTACACATCGCTCAATAAAGTTTGGACACCATGCATACGCGTTAAAGATAACGTGTTGATTTATATGACGTTTCATGAATAGTTGCATAATATTGAACTATATTTTATTGCCTTATATTTCAAAATTATATATCTCTTGACCGTTGGAATTATTTATACATTATTTATCTCATATCATGTAATTTTATGACTCACCCTGCCACTAAAAAACGAGTCATTTGTGTCCATATTCGTCATATTGGTCGGGTCATCTGCATGTGGCGTTGCACATCTTTGGTGGTGGGGAAATGACTAGTAAAATAATTTAGAAATCAATTGTAATTTCATAAAAAACTTTTTAACAAGTGCGTTGATATACGGTTTTACATTCCTATTTTCTCGGTCTCTCCCCCTCTTATTGGACTGTAAGGGGTCGTATGATGCAATCAGTCATTCCAAAGTGATATATGTGACGTGTATATGTACTTGTGTACCGTTTGAGTCCGATCAAATTAAATAAATCAATCGCCAAGCAACACTATGGAATGCTATTTAAATAATCAATTTACTTGCGTGTATATGCACACTTGTTCTACTTATTTGTATATGATATTGTGTGTGTATACTGTTCCAATGAAAACAACTTGCACCTTGAGTAATGTATACATAAAAATACATATTCGAACTAAAAGATGGGCAAACATAGGTATGTATAAACAGGTATTTAAGTTAATACAAATAAACTTATAAACAAAAATCAACAAAATAGATACAGGATTTGAATCACATGCAGTGCATATATTCAACTTTTTGTTGATAGAGATGTAAATTACTATAAATAACTATAACACATTGTGGTATATCTGTAACTGGTGTTCAAATGTTATTAAATAACAGAGTCATAACACGTTGCACCTGTAAATATATTCAATGTGCAAATGGCGTTCTACTTTTGTTTGCATATTTTGTTCTTCGTAAGATTAAATATATAAACACAGCCACACAATGAAATGTCATGTATATAGTATTTTAAACGCAATTCGACCAAATGGGTTTGTAATAATTTATATTTGTGTTCGTGAAATAATGGTTTATTAGACTTACCCTATTTTCATTTCGCCCCAGCTGATGCCGAATCCTGTCCAGATTATCGGCATTACTTTGAACGCCTTCCAAAATTTCTGAAAATGAAATAGCAGAATAATTATGTTCTAATACAAGAATCAAGTATGTCCCCCAAAAAAATCCAGCTACATCTCCTTCAACACGATACTTAGCAATCGTTAAATTCGGGGTTCGAATCGAACAACTTTCTCTAATTAAAAAAATACTACAGTTTTATTGGATGATAGACCAACCGACGTTGAGTTGTTGTAATTTAAAAGCCGTTGTTTATCTCACTTCGATGATCTCTTATCGTCATAGTAAAAAGGCTGATTAATATTATCATACATATGCTATTCGGTACTCTCTGTAAACTGACTGGTGAGATTTCACCAGGGTGTGGTGAAATTTTCACCAGACAACGTGATGATATAGCTCCAACACGACTCTGGTGAAAATCACCAGGGTAGCCTGGTGAACACACATAATAATAATCCTGGTGAAAATCACCAGGGAACACTTGTGAAAATGCCTGGTTATTATTAGCATATGCATGGTTAAAGTAAACAACATTTCCTGGTTAATTTTAACAATAATTTTAATAAGGATATGTCAAGTCGTAATTGACGGTCATATACAAAATTATAGAATCAAGGAACATTCATTCATGTTGATGCATTGGCTCTATCATTTAGAAAGTTACAATCATACACAAAACATTTCTAATGTGCAATATATATATTTTTGTAACATATATTTTGTTGTTGTTGTAACACCCTGTTCCACTGATCAGAGGGGCCTTTTTTACTCGACTGTTATGAGATGCAGTAGCAGCATACAGTGGGTGTATATTCTAGCGTGTTATACTCCCCCTGTATACATAACGCAATACTTAAAATATAGTCGATGTGCATAGTAGTACCTACTTATCAAAAAAATATTGTATCTCCAATCAAGGAAAATACACTAATACACTAATATTTCTTTAAAATTTCATTTTTGGCTTAACATAAGCGTAATTACTTAACATATCAATATCTTCGAAATGCAGTATGTATATCGGACCATATATGAATTTATGGGTGAATGCATTTATAATTTTCATGAAATTTAGGCCACGCCCCTATATAATATTATTTCTTCATCGAAATTGTAGTAAGCATGTCGAACCGAACTGTTAGAAGTACCCCCTTGTTGACAATAATTATCATTATTAGCTATTGCTATGCCCGTCATACAATTTTAAAAAGTAGGGGGTCACATTTTCCAACCGTACAAGGAAATCATCTACATCACTTGCCTGGTGAAAAAAAAATAACCAGGCAAATTTCACCAAATAGTTTTTTAGACATGACTTTTAAAACATAACAATTTAGGCTTACTTACGTTTAACTGTAGTGTTGATGTTCCAATCTTGATTTGATGGACCAGGGAACTGTGCCCTGGGATACAAAGGGAGGTTGAATTGTGATGTGTGTTGGAATTGTGTCGTCGAATGTTGTAATGGTGTATGTTGTTGTCTTGGTTGGTCATTATTGTGTAGATTAGTGTGATGTGTGTAGTATGTGGGTTGATCCGGTTGTTGGTATGTGCCGAGGTTTGTATACCGATGTTGTTGGTATGGCTGATACTGTGTATTATGGTCTGTTGTGTATGTAGCCCCTATACCGTGTATTGTCGCCTGTGTTAGTGTATTCCATGTGTCATGGGTTGGTTCATGTGTGTGATTGTTGATGCCTGGTGTATCCTCACTGTCCTGTATTGTTTCACTAGTTGCCATATCATGTCGGTATGTTGTGTCAATCTGTGGGCCCGTGTATGTGTATGGGTATGTTGTGTCAATCTGTGGGCCCGTGTATGTGTATGGGTATGTTGTGTCAATCTGTGGGCCCGTGTATGTGTAT
>JAODAI010493717.1:0-13639 GCA_027575025.1 Scotoplanes globosa
ATGTGTGTATATATGTGTATATATATATATATACGTATACTACGTATTATATGCCTACATTGCATACAGTTCACCGTGAATGTCCAATATGTTTATCAGCCATCGTATTTACGACCACTAAGATTGCAGTTTGTTTCCTCGGTTCGCGAGTTTAATCATCGTCATACCTTCTTCTGAAAGTCTCAGACTATATCTTTCTATCAGTTGCGATGGTTTTATTGCCCGCCAACCAATCTTTCAATATAGTCCTATGATTTGTCAGCAAATTGCTTTTCCGCGTTATATACTGACTCGTCATGGAAACTCGTGAAGACGGCACGTGTGGGAGAATACTCATTATAGCACGTAACAATATATTGTTGTGAAAAATTGAAAAATATTGCGTAACAAATATTATATTGAATCAATTGACAGATGACAAGACTTTGTAACTTAAATTTAAATCAAATTTAAAGATTCGTTCCAAAATTTATGATATATATATAATATTTTTCAAAAACGGGCCTCCATGGTATAGGTCTGAATGAATTGATGTACAATATATTCTTGTTTGGAATGTATAGGTGTTTATACATGCGGTTACAGTCTTTGCAAAATCAACATTTTTAATAGGAAAGGGCCGGAGACCCTTCCACCACCGGAATAAACTCACACAACATGTGTATTGAAACTATATAAGAAAACGTGAGCATAATTATTAAGTTTATGTGCACACCATAAGTCCCTGGGGCGTGGCCCCCCGTCCCCCTTTGCGCTCGCCACTGATTTCTTTTAAATCTGTGATTGCGTAAATTATTTTTAATTTTAATAATTTATCCATTAATATTTCAAAATTAAATTGCTAGTCATAACTTTACGAATATGTTACTACAATATGTATTGTATTATTACATTATGAGAGAAACGCAATTTAAGATCAGTGGTTTCACCAACACTACGAGCAATTATATATTATATATGATGATTACATATTGTGTTTCAACCGCACGCTCAATATAAAAATGCATATAAACACAAACACCTTGACGAAATGCTGCAATATGTCTAATATATCACCGTTTCTTGGAGAAACACCTCATACGATGTAGGTCAGCAATGACCGAGAAGCCCTGTTTATCATCTCGAAATAAATAAAATATTCATGACGGAAAGCGGGTGGATTTAAAGTACATTTGACAAAAGGTAAATATTTAACCAATTGTGTGGACGACAGCGCGTTAGAATAACAGACTTGGCAGGTCTTACATAGAGCTGATCAATCTAAGAATAATATTCTCCAAGAAAAACGTGGATCTGAACCAAATCTGAGTAAGGGCAAATATTTAGTCAGTGTTGTGAAATGCATCGATGTAGGTTTATTTATTGGTACACAAATAGGTTACGATATTCTATAATAGATAATCGAATCGATGTGTATTCTAAATCTGATGTTTTCGACAACGGACAATATTACTTACACTGCAGGTGAATATTTTAGACGTCATTAGAGGAAAGACATGTGTTTATAACTCATCAACTGTGGGATGAATTAATATTGTTGTAAAATTGTCACTGTTGGCCTATCCAGTGAGATAATATAAATATGAAATATTGGCTTGCATAATTAATTCGCCATCATGAATTTTATGCTCATCGCCAATTTCAATTTTTCTTTGGGCATATATAGACCTCTTCAATTGTATTACGATGCATACACATCCACATTATAATCTCTATATTATAACCATCCCGATGTGACATATGTTCGGAGGCAGGGGTCGTTAATATGTAGTCGATTGATGTACTTGCATTGGTTGCTTTCATTATTTGTATTAGGTAATTATATAAAATGGAACTGTGAGACTCCATATTTTACTATGCATGGATTTTGTATGTATCACTAATTCTGGTGTGATCGGTTAGCTCAGTTGATGGAGCGTTTTACAAGGTCTGGAGTTTCAATACGGAGTGACGATGACTACATTCCAGTGGCTCTAACTGGCATAGCAAAGGCGTCGGGTGGTTTATGGAACAAGTTGTTCTTGAAAAACAACAGGATACATAATCCATCAATTATTTTGCAGTCCTACTGCACACCATATATGAAATACAAATCTTCAATATAAACGACAATTTTACCATTTAACACAATAATATGTGATATGCATCAATATAGTTGCCAATTGTCTAACCTAATAGCACATATTTTATTAACTAGGTTTCTTGACACTTTTCAACGAAGAAGTTGTATGAGCCACTCGAAGCCTTTGCTATATCAGTAAGAGTTACTGGGCTATATCACCACTCCGTATTCCGAACCACCGACCTTGTCATCAGACGTCCAATGCTCCACCAACTGAGTTAACCGGTCAGACGGGAACATGGTATACACTGGACCTGTGATCTAAAGGTCGGAGCAGAGGTTTCAATATGAAGTAGGTCTAGAGTGATGATGTTTATGTTCTAGTGGCTCTCAGACTCTGACTGGTATATCAGCGTCTTTGTTTGACTCATAATAATATCGCTGTTAAAAGAGCCAAAAAACCTATAAAATCTGTCAAATTAAAGGAACCCGATGGCTGTATAAACGACAGGCTACATTGTGTAGAGTGTGCGATGGTGATTTACTGTGCTCTCCATTGGATCAACTTACATCATGGTCTTTAATCAATATGCTGGAATTATTGATTTGGCCTACTATGACTATCGTAGTAATACACTGGTGGTAGAGAATATGCAGTGAGATGGTGTACATCCGATAGTTTGCGTAATGTATACAACCTTACAGTCTGTGATTTCAAAACTTAAGTTAATTGGCTTAGATTTATTATACTGTCAGTTGCATAGAAAGTCATACATGCTGTTTACTGCTAATCAATTCACGTACCAACATGTCAGTCTGCAACATGCATGTATGCGTATAGTTAATAAACCACAGCCCAAATTGCCCAATAATATATAGCAGGTAAGAAGGATTTAAAACAAACATCATCAATATAAACGATTAGTTAACGTAACATTATGGTGGGGGGTATAGTGGGGCACGTGTCATACAGTTGGCATCCGAAGCAGAAGCACTCGCTCCTACAGCCTTGGTGACGATGTCCTCCACAACGTATCCTCTAGCCAATACCTTGACATCACCATCTCGAGTGACCTGAAGTGGACAATGTCCATCAATAAAATCACGAAGAAGGCGAGCTCCATTGTCAGTTTTATTCGGATGAACTTAAGATAGTGCCCAACATCTGGCAAGCTCAACGCTAAATATATCGATGGTTCGATCAGGTCTGGAGTATGGTGCAGTAATTTGGAACCCATATCTCAAAGGTGATATAGCCAAACTAGAACGCGTCCAAGACCAATCATCTCGTTTCATCACTAGTGATTATAAAATCAGAGAAAATGGCTCCATTACATCTATACTCAACAACCTTCAACTGTTACCGCTGCAGGAGAGACGTTAACAACACCGCTTAATATTTATATACAAAATAACGAGGGGCGTATTCCCGCAATCACCCCTCTCAGATAATTACCTTACTCCCAGAGCCGTATATATATGGCTCTGCTTACTCCTAGAAGACCAGTCGGAATAAACAACATATGTACACAACATTATGCAAGACCTTTTCGCCCAGTGTGGACATCGGTCGTTCTCAATCCGACCTAAAAATGTATAGGAAAATAGTCACATCAAGTAGATTTCGACAAAGGGTGGGAGTGGCACCCCTTTTCAGTAAGTGTAATTGGTCTACAACGTAAAATTGCCATAATCGATATACAAATTACCCATTATTCGTACTAATAAAAAATCACGGTCCCAGGTCAGATGTACGGTCTCGTACGATATATGTGTGGACTTGTATAAGTGGTGATAACCGAACCGCGAGTCTGTATATAATTGACACAAGAGCCGCCAGCACCGAGGAAATAGTAGGGAAAGTATCCCTCGCCACCATTCCGGAGACGACGTAAATGGCGGTACCCATGACGTCATATACACGCATTACGTCATCGACATTCCAGCCAATCACCGCACTCAGCTGATAGTAAGGATGCCATAGCTTATATGAATGATATGATCACACCTGGTCCAGTCATGTCCCGAGCCACCACCCCAGGGACGACGTACATGCCCGTACCCATGATGTCAAATACATGCATTATGTCATCTACATTACACTAAATCGCTGCACTCATCCGATAGCAGAGATGCCATAGCTGCTATGATGAATTATATGATTACAACTGGCCCAGCCCTGGCTCGAGTCACCACCACGTGTACACGTCCGTATCAATGACGTCATATACATGCACCACGTCTTCTACATTACAACCAATCACCATACTCACCAGATAGTAGGGATGCCATAGCTGATATGATTAATTATACTATCACATTTAGCCCAGCCATATCAAAAGCCAACATACCGGGAACGACGTGCATTCCCATGTTTTCTTATATCCCGAAAGGGGTCTTTTGGAGAAATAAATAAACTGTCAAACTGTCAAACTGCCATTCCCATACATATGACGTCATATACATGCATTACGTCATCTACATTAGGCCTACAAATATTTACTTCAATCATCCGATAGCAGGGATGCCATATCTACTATGAATATTATCTACATCACAACTCACCCGATAGTAGGGATGCCATAGCTGCTATAATGAAGGATAGTATCACACCAGGTCCGGCCATATCCCGAGCCACCATCCCGGAGACGACATACATCCCGGTACCCATGCAGCTGCCGACGCCAAGGGATATCAAATCCATTGTCGTAAGGCATTTGGTCATTCGGCCGGGTATTCCCCCCGACTGATCCCCGTCCCCATCGGAATCGATGTGTCGTATGCGAATCAAGCGCTTCCACGTCGTTCGTAGCGTCGATTCAATACCCATAGTTCATAGATATACGAGACGAGTTTCTGGATAAAGCAGAAAAATGTAAAAAATATTTTCATTTTAAATGTGGGAATAATGCCTAATGAATGATTACCAGCTATGTTCTTTCGTTGTAGGGCCGTTATCCGAATCCGATAGATCGTGTCATTGAGGCTAATTCTATTTGCACTATTTGGTGCGTAATAGGGCAAAGAGCTCCCGAAGAACAACCACTCGTACAATCACCCCCGGAAAATTACCCGTCGGATTATGGTAGGGCTATAAGATTATAGTTAGGAAAGTCCGGGAGTAACTATCTGGAGGATCTTGTCTGCGAATTCTTGCCCTAGCACTACTGTTTGGTGAGTTTTTACGAATACATATACAGTTACTCGAATAACTATGTTATGTCAATGGGAATATGGTCTTGGTCCGAGATCAAATTCCTTAACATTTTGGACTTCGAGTTCCTAGTTCGGGTCTTTTTTTTGGGGGGGGGGGATATCCAATTTAAGGTATTCGGTATAACCCTCGTTCGCTTGATTGATTGAGTAAAATAGTCAGACGATGATTATTAATGAAGTAAAATTATGGCTTTGACTTGAATTGTTAAACATATTTCAAGCGTTCACAATTTAATGTTCTACTCAGGAGGTGAATATATGCAACGTTGAATCAATTGTTCAACTATTCAGCGAATGAAACATTTTAGCCATTCAAAGAAAAAACATTTATAATAATAATAAGGATAGTATATATGTATATATATAGCGTTGTTACTCCATATGACCAAAGGTCACACCCCAAAGCGCTTCACAATGAAAAAAATGTTGTATACTGCATATACATATGTATACTGCATATATATATATGTATACTGCATATACATATGTATCACATAACCCGAACACATTCATTCAACGTTCATAAAAATAAAAAATATATTAATATTAATGAAGTGTGAAAAGATAAGTCATAAAAGACTTCTTAAAACGGATCAATGTATCATATGATTTGACACTCTCTGGTAATTGATACCAGGGTATAGCAGCTGCAAATGCAAAACATGTGGTACCACAACAATTGATATTGGAATGTGACTGTACTATTTGATATAGAAGTGCGCAAGTTGCGAAAAGGTTTATAAGAATGAATCACCTCACCATGTAAAGACTAAATATACAACCATGCAGAAACCATTTAATACATTTCTGGCGTTCAAAAGCCTAAAAACAAACTCTTTATCCGCGCGTATTTTTTTCAGGCTGCACAAGGGCAAGCCTCAATTTTTTAAAAGGTTAATAATTGATTAGAAACAGGGTTAAGTTTAGGAGTTAACTATAATTTTGTTCCCGTTAGGGGGAATCGACATCGCTCTTTCATAATTCGACTTCAAAATTTTGAAAAATGTAACTGAACATGGTTTCCAACAAGTTGTGGGCGTTGTCCGTTTCCATCGATATGATTGGCCAAATTGTCAAATTGCCCTGGTGTAGCCTGGAAAAAAATACGCTACCAGGACCCTTGTTTGTAACATGTGTATAGCATGTAATAATACAGAACCATATAAAGCGCTATAACAGTTCGATGTTAAAAGCATTATTCGGCATGTGTTAATCTATCTACGCCCACAAAATGTATAATAACTAGGATTTAGAAAGATAATACAAGACGTAATAGGAAGACAGTGCAGATCATAAAGTACTGGTGTCATGTGATTTCATCTAGCAGATTTTTTAGTGATACGTGGATCTGTATTTAGACATCTGTTGGTTGATAATACAAACAAAAGATAGTTACCAAAAACCAAGCTTTGAAAAAACAAATGTATTAAAAAATTCGCACTCTTTTGATTAAGAATTTCCTGATATACGAAATATTTTTAAGCTGCATATTAACAGTAGCACAAGTCCTTGAAATATGATAATTCCAAGATAATACGTTATCAAACAATGCTCCAATGTTATCGGAAACCTTAATTTGACGCCATTAATAACCAGAAATGGAATTTCAATAGTAGGCTTATGAAATTTGGAGCGAAAAACGATAAATTGTGTTTTTCCTATGTTATGCTTTAACTTGTGATTGCTCATCCAGGCAAAGATCCCGTATATAACATTCCATTTTCTCAAAAGCAGATAATATATATACCACATTCATTGAGATGCCAATTGTGTGTCATCAGCATATTATGAATTAAAAGAGATACCATTGTTACGAATAGTGACAATAATATAGGTCCCCAAACTGAACCCTATGGTACTTCTTAAATACATTTCTTAGACTTAGATATTTTTGCCACCATAGGGGTAGATGGGGCTCCTTACCCTTGGTCTGTAATCTATCTAGGAGAAGGAAAACTCTGATGTAACATCGCACACAGCGCCAGGGCAGCGCTGTTTGACTATTTCTCCCGGTTGGTGGGGATTGTTAGCCTTGGGTGGTGGTCATATATGAGGAGGAAAACTCCGATATAAAGCCGCACACAAGTCAGCCTGGGAAGCGCTGCTGTCGCTATTTGTCCCACACTGTTATGATTATGCTAACTGACGACCGCGATTTGGCAGCGGCGATAAATTATCAAAATTCTGGGGGATCGATCCATCGGCGATGTTTCATATGCATACAGGCGGACGGGAAGAGTAATGAGGTGGGTATTGTATTTTCAACAGGGAAGGGTAAGGAAGTGGTGAGGGTAAAGTGGGTAAAGAGTGTAAAGCGGCCCATGCTGGAGTCAGAGTGGTTGGTGAAGAGGAATGTGTATGGATTTTTTGACGGGATATGAGGAACAGGGATGGTAACGAGTTGGTAGAGCTTTGCCTCCGCAATTGCATGGCGGTAGCCTGTTATTTCTTCAAAAAGAGAGCCACTCACAACATCTCGTGTGGAAGGAGTGGGTTTCACAAAACGGAGGTGGACCTGATGGTAGTTACGAGGGGGAAATTGTGGTGAGTTAAAAACTGTAAGATTTTAGCCGGGGATCATGTTACTACGCAGCACAAACCTCTCGTTTTTGTAATGCGGTTGCAGAAGCGTAATGTAGTGAGGGAAGTGGGCCAAAAGTGATTTAATTATGTTTATGTAAAGGTCAGGTGGGAGTTAATGTGTAAAGACAGGGTGGCGCGTAGCTTTGCAGAGCTATACGATCAGGTATATGGGGTATGGGGTAGAGGAAGAGTGGGAGCTCCTTAAGCTTGCTTTTGTGGGTGGGGCAGTACAATTTTGTGGAAGGACCTCGGACAAGAAGGAGGGTTCGTTGAAGAAAAAACGAATGTGGTGGACGAATGATGTAGAGAAAGCGGTGGGTGAGAAGAAGGAGGTATGGAAGACATTGGAAGAGGCAAGCGATAGTGGGATACAACTGGAGTTAGCTTTACGCCATGTTTAGGAGCAGAAAAAGAGGGCAGCTACGAGGGCCGTATAAAAGGCAAGATGTGATATGGAAGATTATCCTTAAGATGGCACGGGACAGGAAGGAAGGGGTCATAGATGTTAACACTATCTTACATGGGCTATTTCAAGATATGTCAGTCCGGGGGAGGGGGTTTGGATATGTGTCCCCGTACGATCTCAATCAATGAATACCCAAATAAGTTCAAACTCACTATCCCTAGAGAAAAATATGTTATACACAACTTGGTTCATTTTTTTTCCTAGTATGTAAACTTTTTTAATTAGGACCCAATTAATAAGTTAATATGCAAATTTCACATTTTCCGTAAAAAGCCCGTAATTACATATAATCTAGCTTCAAATATAATGTAACTTCATTTTAATCACGAATAAAGATACACGAGAGGCATACGTAATGTTATGAATACATTCCGGAACTTGTATTTAAGAAAATGTGATGTCTTAGCATTTTCTTGTGTATATTTCATTGTTTTTTACCGTGATTTTTATATCTTCTATATATTCTATAGGAAGGGCTGTGTTGAGAGGGTTTTCAGGAGGACTGGATGTGATGAATATTGGAGAGTCATAGTTACGGATAGAGGGAGATTGAGAGCTTTGGCCAATGATGCGGCTGTCAGTTAGTATTTTCTTCCTCACCCCTCTTTGGAGATTCAAGGGGTAGAGAGAGAGAGAGTAATTTTGTGAAGGATTTAGTTAAATAACAATCAAACCAGGCATGCGCACCAACTCAAACAGAGTAATCTTGAAAACGATATAATAACAACACATGATCAACTGTAGGCTATATCAAATGCTGCATATAAATTAAGAAGCACAAGAAGTACAAGTTTGCAATTATCAACTGAAGTCATAATGTTCGATGTAGTACGAAAAGCCTTTGTCGACCATCTAAAAGTTGATCTCCCGCCTTCTTGCTTCGATCGTTGACATCGCATTGGGAAGGGAATTCAAGGCGATAAACCACGTGCCATCCTGGTGAAGTTTGCAACGTACCAATATAAACTGTAAGTAATGAAGGTACGGCGTAAGTTCAAGAACACCGGCATCGTCGTAGCTGATGACCTGACCTATGACAACTACCAACTCCTCAGAAAGACAAGACAACTCCCCGATATCGATAACTGTTGGACCCTTGATGATAGGATAACTGCATTGATGAAATCCACAGACGGCCAAGACACAAAAGTCAACATTAGACATCTATCTGATCTGCAGAAACTATATGCTCCCACACCGGGGCGCCATGATTTACATAAACTTTGATAAGTGGCCGATAACTTTCTGCTCTGATAATTATATATTACAATTATGTAGTATTATCAAACACTCTTATTTGATCACAACGTTATAATTATTTATATATGACTTACCTTATTCACCTTATTCATAATGATACACTGTCATTATTTTTCCTACTTATTTTCTATTGTTTTCTGTATGTATTTCAATCTCAGTTAGCCTTTTGTAAAACGCAGTTAGATACACTTGATGTGGGTAACGCAAACCTTTTAATGCAAATAATACAAACGCTACTTTATATAATTTAGATAATTCACAGGGTGCCCAGAATATGTGTCCTTATTATACCGAAAGCGAATTTACTGATGCATTCTCCCATCAGATTGCTAATTTGTCTATTTTACATATCAATGTCAGGAGTCTTCAGTGCAATTTTACTTCCATTATACATTTTCTTGACTCCATTGATAACTATTCATTTTCATGCATAGCCATATCAGAAACATGGAATAATAAAAATACTTTTAATAATGTGCTTTCGATTGAAGGTTATAATTGTCTTCATTGTGACAGGTCTAATAACGGAGGAAGTGGAGTAGCCTTGTATGTTACTAAAAATGATATATATTTTAAACAGAGGCACGGTTTAAGTAACATTTTTCATAATAGTGCAGAAAATATTTTTATTGAAATCATTAACCCCACCAAAAAAACATTATTATTGCTGCCATTTATAAGGCCACCCGATTTGAATATTAACTGTTTTATTGAAGAATTTGCAAATGCTTTAGATATTATTAGTTCCGAACATAAACCATGTTATTTAGCAAGAAACTATAATATCAATATTTCTTTAATTGATATTAGCAATGAAAATGTTAATTCACAAAATGTTGTTCATTTTATTAATACCTTATCGACATATACATTCACTCCATCAATTACCAAGCCGACTAGAATAACTAGTTTGAGCCGTACTATAATTGATAACGACATAGTAAGTTCTTGTAGCAATGATATAATAACTACTGATATTTCTGATCGCTGTCCAGTATTTATCATTTGTGACAATAGTACCAAATCGAACAAAAGTGTCAATTATAGGCATAAACTGTTCATCAAGAACATTTTTAAATTAAAAATCTGAAATGATGATGGTCGATTGGACGTATGTAATCATAGACGATAATGTGCAATCTGCTTATACACATTTATTGGATACATTTCTACGTGTATTTCACAATTGTTGTCCCCTTAGCTATATGGTTAAATCCAATCTGAAGCTACAAAAATCACCGTGGATAACAAACGCAATTCTTAAATCAATTCGACATTCAAATCGATTGTTTGGTAATTATAAGAAACACATGATTCAATTCGAAAAAGACGCTATTCCATTTATAGAAATATTTTGACACAAGTAATTAAGGTTCCAAGGAAGCTTCATTATAGTAAACTTATTAATGATAGCAAAAGTAATAGTACAACATTTGGAATATAATCAATAATATTCTTCACAATAATAAGAAGGTGCATGGATATTAATATTTTTTTCAAAAAGACGATGGTACAACGATTACTGATGCTGACACAATTGCTGATTTATTCAATAATTACTTTAATTATGTTTCTAAAAAACTAGCTGATAAGATTCCAGATAATGTTCCAAATGCTATGAGTTATGTGAATAATTATAACATGATCACTTCTATGGTATTATATCCAACTGACGGATGAGATAATTTGTTTTATTTTACAATTGAAGAATGTAAAAAGTCCTGGATACAAATAATATACTTAAACATGTTTATAGCTATATTACAACATTATTAGTACATATAATCAATACTTCATTCTCTACTGGATTATTCCCACTGAATTGAAGATTGCCAAAATCTCACCTATATTTAAATCAGGTGATCCGCAACTGATGTCGAACTACATACTAATTTCGTTACTTCCAACAGTATCATAGATAATAGAGAGAATAGTTTATTATAGACTCACTAGTTTTATTACAAAATATAAAATATTAACTCCGAATCAATATTGTTTTCGAAGTAACTATTATACTTTCATGGCTGATTTAAATCTTGTTGATTATATTTATACTGGTGTTGATAATAAGTAAAGTACTGTTGGTGTGTTTATATATTTGTAGAAAGTTTTCGATACAATATGGAATAATAGGTACTGCGCATAATTGGTTTCACATCTATCTTGCTATAATCTTTATACTTTTGTTTCATAGGCCTATATTGGTGCTTCATCTTCAAATTTAGTTTGTAATGTTGGTGTACCCCATGGATCTATTTCGGGTCCATTATTATTCCTATGATATATTAACGATGTCATTCTGCAGCCATGGCTCGCTATTTTCCTTTTGCTGACGACATAATTATTATATTCCAAGATGATAATCTAGACACAACAATCTATAATACAATTACTATAGAATTCATTAAAATTGCAGATTGGCTAAAAGCAAACAAATTATCTTTAAACATTGCAAAAACAAAAGTAGTTATATGTGATAATAAATTAAAAAATGACGGTAATATTAATATATGTCTTGGTATGTATTGATATCACACCATCAACTGATACCATTTTTCTAGGAACTATTATTGACTCTAAATTAAATTGGAAAGCACATATTTGTGAAGTCAGCAAGAAAATAGCTAGAGCAAATGGAGTTATTAATGCTGTTAAACATTTTTTACCAAAATATGTTCTCTTAACATTGTACAATGCATTCGTTCTTCCACATCTAAATTATATCCTTGTGCATTGGGGAACTGCTTACAATGCTCATATTGACACATTTTTCTCTTACAAAAACGCATTGTCCGCAATATTTGTAATGTTTCGTACATTTCTTATACATATCATCTGTTTATTTTACCAATTCACGACTTATTTAAATTATAACTTGCTATTTTTATCTACAAATTCGAAAATGGTATGCTTCCCTCCTCGCTTAGCTTATTTGTCACTACCAATTATAATGTTCATATGCATAATACCAGAAGTAGTCAGTTAATACATTCATATCATTCTCGCACATGGTTATCTCAATCCCAAATTAGTTATTCGGGAGTCACTCTCTCTCTCTCTACCTCATGTATCCCTAAAAAGGGGATGAGGAAGAATGCACTAATTAACTGCAGCATCATTTGCCAAAGCCACATTCTGGAATAAAACCCATGTTAATATTATATCTAAAAAATCACTTAATGCATTCAAAGTAGCTCTGAAACGTCATCTACATTCTATGTCCCATGTCATGTAACATTATATTATCAAGTATAACTTTATTGTATACAATATTATTGTATTAAGTATATTCTGAGATTTATTTATTTTCTCTTAAATATGATGTATATTATTATCATTGTATGGGAGACAGACTAGAAAAGCTCTGCTTATTTCTGGTTTCTCCTACCTCTTCATTTATTATTATAAGTGATATTCACAAGATTAGTATATACCTTAACTTCATTATTATATATTATCATTATTATGTATAATTATATACTGTGGAATATGAATTGGTAGAAATAAATGAAATGAAATGAAATAAAAGGCGTGACAGGTGTAAAGAAAGTCGAGAGTGCAACACGGCCCACACCGTCATCATCTATCTACGTTTGATGTAAATGCTACTGTAATTCCGGTATTGGCCTTTACAGCCAGCCATGCACCAAAGGCGATGCATTACCATTGTGGACAATCAACAGGGTGCTACTCCATAGTCTGAAATACTGGCGGATGTCTACTGTACTGTATACTTGTATGTCCCCACGGCCTGTAACTGAATTGAATTCTTGATGTGATGTATTAAAATTAAAAAGTATTATTTTAAAGCCAATTGAAGGGTTTTATTCAGAAATACACAATACAGCTGGTACAGATCTTCACGTATGAGAATCTCAGTAGAGATGTTTATTCAGCTCCTAGGAGATTAATGAGATATTTTCACTCTCCTGTGCATTTTGCACGTTTTTTCTGGTCTATATTTCTAGCACATCATCATCATCATCATTGGTCCAGTTTTGATCTGGTTTTGTCCCCGAGTTTTCGGAGGTGGCCGGAATCACCTAACTCTT
>JAODAI010493828.1:0-13638 GCA_027575025.1 Scotoplanes globosa
AGAAAGTTATTATTATCATCAACGAAGTTTCTAATGTAATGGATACTTCTTTCCTTCAAAGTCTCATTATAAATAATCTTATTGTCGATTTTAATATATGAATTATTAAGAACGCTTTGATTTGTGTAATTTGTGTTGGCTGGTGGACGAAAATTGAAAATAGACCATGCGCCACAGACACCATGAATAAATTTATTATTAATATTAATATCACAAATTGAGAAATTGCATTCATAGATAAACTCTCCACCATACTTTTTAAGAGCATAGTTAAATAATACTTTCCAGGAAGTAAATATATCATTTAATAAAGTTTAACCCATTTACACTTTAAACTATTAGCAAAAGAATAGGCATCAACCATATTTAACTCACCATTATTTTTAGAGTTAATTATAACTATTCTTTTTATTTTATCTATTTTTTGGACCAAATAAAATGTTGGAAATAGTGTCCAGTTCTTTGAAAAAGACAGTAGGTGGATTTGGTAGAACTTTTACTAAATAAACTAATTGTGAAATAGCAAAAGTCTTGATTAATAAAATCTTTCCAATTGGAGTAACATCCCTTGATGACCACAAGTTTAAAATATTTTTAATACGTGACAGATTAGGTACGTAATTAAGTTTAAAGAAGTCTTCGGTGTGATGATTAAATGAAATGCCGAGATATGTAATATTACCCAAATTGATATTGAAATGAAAACTTGATAAATATCGAGGGGGTTTCGTAAAAAGTGGATCTAATGGAAATATGTATAATTTTTCAAAGTTAATATTGAGACCTGGGATATTACAGAAATTATCCAGAACGCGAACAACTTCACGAATAGTAAGT
Organism: Scotoplanes globosa; assembly: GCA_027575025.1. Classification (NCBI taxonomy): domain Eukaryota; kingdom Metazoa; phylum Echinodermata; class Holothuroidea; order Elasipodida; family Elpidiidae; genus Scotoplanes; species Scotoplanes globosa. The sequence continues at coordinate 838 of JAODAI010493828.1, forward strand.
TCGGAACCATCCGCAATAATAACCGTATCGTCTGCATAATTATAAATTTTAAAAGTATGGTCTAAGATAGTGATTCCACGAATACCGTTATTGAATTGATCATATTATTGAAAATTTCAGTGCAAATGATAAACAGATAAGGGCTGAGAGGACACCCTTGTCGTACTACTCTTGAAATACTAAAATAATTTGTTAAAAAACCATTATTTGTAGCACAAGTCGAGATGTTATTATACATGGTCTTAATCCAAGATCTAAATTGAGGTCCAAAATTGAAGAATGAAAGTGTATTATGAATAAACTCCCAATCTAGACAGTCAAAGGCTTTTTCATAATCTAAGAAGAGAAGAGCGCCTGAAACAGACAAATTGTCACAATGATTGATTAAGTCTAAAATGAGGCGAACATTTTCGCCAATATATCTACCCTTTAAAAATCCAGTCTGTTCTTTACTAATAAGATCTGGGAGTAACTGTTTTAAACGATTTGCAAGACCCTTCGCAACAATTTTATAGTCGGTATTAAGTAACGCAATCGGCCTCCAATTTTTCAAATAACGATGGTCTTTACAGGGCTTTGGAATTAATGTAATGCGAGCTCTGCCCTGAATAATGCATAATTAAAAGAATTAACCACCAAAGCGGAAATATCTTCCCCATGAACCTTATATAATTCATTTGGGAGGCCATCTAAACCAGGCGATTTATTCGATGGTGTCGACTATACAGACATGGTGCATTAGTCCAATGTAGTTAGACCTTCATACACCAATTGTTGATCGACAGAGAGCTTTGTATGGTTCAAATGCAAATTTATATAAAATAAGTCAGAGGTAATGTTAGTACGTTTAGAATACAGGTTTTTATAAAATATTTCAATATCAGGCATTATAAGGAGTATTAATAGTGCTATTATCATCAACAATAAGTTCATTAATACTTTTAAGTGCTATATTATGTTTCTCCAAGTTCAGGAAGTATTTCGTATTATATTCACTGTGTTCAACCCATTGGGCTCTAGAGTGAATACTAATTCCTTTTAATTTATAATCATAAATAGCCTCCAGAGAAGCTATAGCTGAATCTAATTTAAGTTTATTTTCATCATAAGTAGGATCAGCAGAAAGAGATTCCTCTAAATCGGAAATCACATGGATTAATTTATGTTCATTTGCATTGCGTTGGAGACATATAGTCTTTGAATAAGAGATTGACACAGACCTAATGTTAAGTGTACATGCTTCCCATAATTGACAGTGATTTCCATGGTAATTTGTAACGGTGTATAATATTGTATTTATTACTAAAGCAACATAAGTGGGGTCATCTAACAAAGAGGTGTTAAGTTTCCAGATACTCATGTCTCTATTATTACCAAACTGAATATGTAGCGAAATACTAGCATGGTCAGACCCGAATATACTAGTAATATAAGTATTTGTGACGAAATTCTTAAGATGGCGAGACATAATAAAAAAGTCCAGTCTGCAATGAATTGAACTGTCCACGCTAGAGTGCCATGTAAATATTTTAATAAACGGATTGCGTTCTCTCCAAATATCTATCAGATAATTTGTTTTGCATGAGATCAAGGACGGTAGCCCTGACCCTAAAATTGGTACGAGATAGCCCTCCCTTGTCCACGGCAATATTACAAAGAAAATTGAAATATCAGCCCCATACAATTGAATCCCAATTATGATTTCCGATGTGCAAACTTATTTTGCGGAACATATCAGCGTTGTCAAGATTTGGGCCATAAACGTTGACTATTCCAAAAACGGCATTATTGATAGTAATAGTTAAAACAATAAAACGCCCATCAATATCAATAACCGTGTTACTTAATGAAAATGGGATATTGGGATTAATGACAATGGCAACACCCCTGCTCATGCATGTCCCATGAGATAAAATTATTTTCCAACCCCAATAATTTTACCAAAGGGGAACATCTGAGATTATTGAATGTGCTTCTTGTAAAAAATAAAATGATAATTATGCCTATGAAAAAAAACAAATAATTTATGGCGTTTCTTACCATCTCTGAGTCCTCGTACATTGTACGAACAAAACTTAAAGTTATTCAGAACTTAAATCCAAAATAAAATTCACTTTGGCATGTAAAATTTATGTTGTCAATATGGATAGTAAAATAATAAAAGTCTAAACAACTTTCCATGACGGAAAGCTGGAACATATAGATCAATCACAGGATCTATATAAAGTCTGGTAACGACAGACTGTCAATCGTGTCGGAAATTCACACAATTTCAAGAGTCGGTCGTCCGTCTCCGCAATTGTTTAGAAGAATTCAGCTAGGATGAGATTGCGAAGGTTAAACCGGACGGGTCAAACAGTTTTCTGATGATAAGCGCAATCAAAAATCATCCAGGTAGAGCCGCTTAAAAACAGGGCAAATAACCCGAGAAAGCGAATGGTGATCATCAAGAAAAGTTTCACAATTTATCTGCCGATAGCGAAATATCGTACCTCCTGGAACGGAGGTAGTTGGATGAGAAAGCGAATAGAGATCTGGAAAAGTTTCCCAATTGCCGGCCGATATAAGCGAAATATCTTACCTCCTGGCAGAGCCGCTTAACTATGGGGCAGATAATCCGAGGAAGTGACCTCGGTTAATAAAGAGAAAGGTAATCTGGAAAAGTTTCACTATTTACCTGCCAAGAAGTGAAATATCGTACCTCCACATAGCCGTTTAACTACCAGTCAACATCGGACATACTATGTAGTTGTGACATGCATTTTGAAGAGGTATATTTTAAACATGTGCAATTATTGCATAATGATGTTTGCACACAAAGCTTGTGAATACACATTTCAAGTATCGTTACACTGTTATTTGTACATTGATTGACAGTTAATGTATTGTACAAGTCTGACGTTATTGTCAGATGCAGTCCATAAGTTTTCAAAAAAAATGTAATACAAACAAAATAAAACAATACATACGACATAAAACTATACAATACCTACTTTAGATAATATATAAAATCATCAAAAATATGAAATACATAATAATTTACTAAAATGTTACGTTAAAACTACGTTCCGATCATACCAATCCCTAAATGCATTTGTAGCACAAATGTTTCCTTTCATATAGATGTATTATATTTGTATTGTTATATAGTCATCGTGGACTATTATTGTAGGTCTGGATACTCATCCTACGATTGGAAGTTCGAGCCCCGCTATGGTCATTGGTTAACGTCAGGAATAGCAGCCTGTCATAAAGTGCTACGTTGCCCTTATAAAGTCATTGAATTGGTAATGCACCGTATAAGTCCCGTAAGGGTAGTGACGATACGTTACACAACTGCAATGGAATAACATTATATTTCAAGTCAGACTTGAGGTAATTTTGATTTGTCCCCAAAAATATATGAAATGTGCATGTTACCTTTTTAATTAGCTTATAATTACAAAAATAAACATATTTAGGATTTATTGGCTCCACATTGTTCATGGCAAATTTTGACATATACATACTCAGTTTTAAGTCATTGGGAACTTAAATCACTACGATCGTGTGTGCAGCATAGTTGTCAATGAGTAACTTACCTATTACGAATAATTGATTGGGCCGAACTTCTGGTGACTCCATCGCTATAGTGTTAAGCGGTGTATACATTATAACTTTTCACATTTACAGTATCAAAAAAGGAGTTCGGGCTTAAATGTTAAATATTCCATTGTACTATAGATGTACTTTGAATTTTAAGACACAGCTATATGGTGTGGTTACTATATTATACTATATTTTTGATATAAACAAATATATGACTTATTTAATACGTCCAAGAAAGGATACTACTTACCAACCAATAATGAAATACATACTAACCATGCACATTACCTGTCGTATATGGCCAGCCAAATGACAATCATTGTCTTTGCCATGTGTATCAGTTGATATACAAAGTTTATGGTCAATATATATATTGCATCGTGAAACGACAATAACCAATTTTACCATTAAATTTGATATCATACTTACTTCAAATAACCGTATATTTAGTGTTTTATGTCGGAGGTATGTAAAACAAATCCAACCACGCCCCACAACAACATAGTGCACTATGAATGGACACGAATTAAAGGGATATATTTAAGTTTACAGTTACACTTAAACATAATTGTTTTCGAAATTGTCATGAATGGAAGACAGTATTTCATACCATTACTAGTTTCAATATTATTGTATATGGAATGCAGGATGCCTTTAGACCGGAAATGAAGCTAACAATGCTAGAGATTTTGAGATAAATAATAATAATAATAGTGAATATTTACATAGGGCCTATAATGCATAAGACCAGAAGGACACAGCTCAATAATTTTGAAGTCAATCCGAGATGTAATAGGAAGCCGATACAAATAACAAAGTATTGGTGTTAGGTGAGTTCGTCTAGGAGATTTTTGTACAATTCGTGCAGCTGTATTTGTATGCGTCTGACGACTAGATAAACCAAACAATAATGAGTTACAAAAATCAAGCTTTGAAGAAACCAACGCGTGATATAGGAAATATGTCTAGGCTGTAAGTAGGCAGCTGTACAAGTCTTGGAAACATGGTAATCCCAAGATCGGGTATTTTAAAAAAATGCTCCCAAGTTTCTTATCCTGAGTGAGACTTTAATATGATGTCCGCCAAAATATAAATATTAGGAATTTGAAGAGTAGTTTTATTAAATCTGATTTGCCAATGTAAAGCTTTAACTTATGGTAATTCATCCATTGACAAAGATCATGTAGGCAGCATTCCATTTTTGGAAAAGCTGACTGAATATCACATGCATCAAAGGAAATATCTAAATGCATATTTGTGATAACTCATTTTATGAATATTTAACCTTATCAATATTTTATTTCCAAATATAATTCAAAGGGATTCAAAAGTAATTTATTTAGATGATTTGGCCAATTTGAAAAAGATAAACAAGTTTAGAAAATACAAACGCTTTAATAATTCAAATTCCTACCGATTTTAGTAATATTATCTATACTTCCAACAGTTTAAAAACGTGTTTAGTCAGAAATGTTTCGAGATGAATTTGGCAAATAGATATCTACACTATTACAATAGCTTCAGGAGGCAGGTCGAATTCTTAGTAAAGGCGGGTTCTATCTTACTAAACGGGTGTAGTTCAGAATCAACAAACCCACCTAACAAACGCATTGCAATCTTTAGTTAAATTTGATTTTCATTTGACTCTTTAATAAGAGAGTACAGTAGTGAAATCATCAGACAGTATTGCTTCTTATTTGTATAAATATGTATACTATTTACATAGTAACAATAACTAATTTGCTGGTCCCAAAATCAACAGCAATAATAAGAAACATCACAGTGGTAAAAACACACTACTATATAATTCTAAAATTAGCAGAACTAAGTCCAGTATTAATACTAAATCAGAGCAAATATTATGATATAAATACCGATCCCATTAATAAATTCGGAGCCCAAACTATACTTTCGTAAACTATAAATAAAATTTTAAAAAATATTAACAACTTTCTGGAAATCAACCAGATAAGTCATGACAATACTATTATAAAAAAATATGGTATTTGATCCGATGTTCATTTCCAAACTATCTGACTATATGTAGTAGTTTTTAGGCATATCCTTAATTAAATACCAATATTTTTAAGGCTGGAGATAACGGTAAGTATTCCTCGACACTGAATATGATTAATAGTAGCATGTTGAAAACCGTAGTGCAGATAATTAAAAATGACATAGCACATTACACCCAAAATCATTTTTAAAAGTCACAATTATACCATGACTCCTCGTATAAGGAGTAGCATGTACTATACTAAATACACATAATTATTCATTTCCATTATTAAACGCCCATTGCATATTAATATCTGATTCATTGTCAGATAATATACGATGCAAATCAAAGTCCCTAAATAAGAGCAATGGTTCTAACTGCCAGACTTATTGAGATTGATATAATAACATTTAAATGCATTTAAAATATTATTGAGAGGAAATACAATATCAGTCATTTAAGGTAATGTATTTAACTTCATAATTATTTTTATAATTATGTTTAGTAAATATAGACTAGTATACTACGGATATCTATATTCGGCATACACAACAATTTACGCCTAATTAGGCCCGATTACTACTATCCAAGTCAAGCAGCTATCGACCGAGAGTACAAACCGAAATTACATATCGGTACTAGACATACCGTTTACTAAGACGATAGTATACTACATACTGTATAAGAGTCTTGTCAGACCACATCTGGACTATTATGTACAAGCATGGAGGTCTCATCTAAAGAAAGACTCAACAAGATTGAAAACGTTCAACATAGAGCCACCAACATTATTTGGGGCCCCATTGATCTAACCTATGACCAACGATTAAAACAATGCAATATTATGACTATGGAAGACCGTGTAAGAAGAGCCGATCTGATTGAAGTCTTCAAAATCATTAATGGTATTGAGAAAATTAATGTAGAGGAGCTGTTTCAATTTTCAATGGACGCAAGAACAAGAGGCCATAATTACAAACTAATAAAGTCTTCGATCAGAACCGACGTTAGAAAGTACTTCTTTTCACAAAGAGTTATCAACGACTGGAACAAATTACCTGGTGTGGCAGTAAATGCTCAGTGTCAACGCATTTAAAGGACATTTGCAAAACAATCCTCGGTTATTAGAGGTATCAAGATATCCATTAACCGATCCCATCTACAGATGGACCATTGGACCGATGTGGATGCGGATCAAGGTAAATCAAATAGACTGCTTTCAATGAAATCTTCTATGAAGAATCATGCATACTAAGTTATACAGCAAGAAAGAGGATTTTTACCAGAGACCACAAGAAGCTGCGTACAGCCTGTGTGTGGAGTCACACAATCATTAAAGCCAGAATACTTATTTCGACTGCACGGTATGTATGCTCATCTTGCTCTCGTTGGGACACTCAGATCTGTGAGACGACCAAGAGATAGACGGAAAATAACATGGATCAGGACGATTGACAAACAACTAACATATATCAACATAAACAGTAAACTTTGTTCACATGGACTACAAAGTGTAGCGGAGAATAGCCAGTTATGTCATGAAAATTACGTTTATTATATGTGGCATTATTAGCACAGTATGGAGCACAGTGGAGCTAAGAGTATGCTTGAGTGCCGCATAGGCGCCGGGATCGAATCCCGGCCGAGCGCTGTGTTGTGCTGATGGGCAAAAACACGTTATCTCGCTTAGCCTAAGCTTCACTCCGACTGGAACAATGAGTACCATCTTTTCTGGTGAGTTGCTATATACCTGAAATGGACCATAGTCCCATCCAGGTGGTAATTAACTCGCATCCGCTTAAGCTACATCCAGAAACCGGAGCTAACACGCGGTGGGCCTTCGGGCCAGGGGAGAGTTTAACTTAGCTTAGCACAGTGTTGATCGCCGGCGATATATAAGGCTACAAGATTATAGACCAGTGTAGATTGTTCAATACCAAAAATATGTCAAGTTATATTGAGATCACGAGGTTTCCTCCGAATAAAATAAATCTTTAATTCATACCCAGGAACCCTGTCACAGGCAAGCCAGTGTCCTCCCCAGGGCTCCTGCATTATTAATTATGACACAACAAACGGACAAATGAAGTCGAGAGGAAACCAGAGTGCCCGGAGAAACACCTCTACAGTTGCATGGTAGAAAACTCATTTGAACGTCCGACTGGGATTTGAACCCCGGTCGCAGTGGTGCGAGGTGAGTAAACCACTACACCACACACTTGTTCGTAACTTGTTTATTTGAATTTTAGTTAGGCCTAAGCTTATTTTTTAAGCAAAATTCGGTGACTTTAAAGTGGGTAATTATTTAAATATATAATTAATTAAACCAACCTCAATAATTATTTCTTCTTTCGCTTCGTTCTTGGTAATCTCCCATCAAATCATCCATCTTTGATTCTGAAGGACAGGAATTTATCTGGTTTTAATCAGCTGTCCATCGTGTAGTTGGTAGAATTCAGCAGTCTGCAATAGGAATCGACGCCAATTCATAGGATGAGATCCTACTAAATGTTTAAACTAATTGTTCACTTGTAGTAAATTAGTAGGTATTAAACTGAGGTGATATTGAGATGCTTTGAATACAATAAATTAGTAAAGACATAAACGATAGCCTTTACTGCCCTCATCAGAGGTCTGTAGAACTAAGATATTGCCATCTCCGTTCATGTATAATAGGTTATAGTTGAGATACAATATTGTAGTAGAATGTGATATATTACCGGACTGCTTGCTTGCTAGGTGATTGAATATATCATAGTTGGTAGTAGTAGTTGCAACGTATCGCTATAATAATGTAGATTTAATGATGATTCCAGTATGTAGTTGAAGTAGGTAATTAGCTCTCAGATAACTGTAAGTTATGATTTAATGCTGTGTATTCCTATCCAGTGCATAATACAACAGGAGTGACAGATTAATTCACTTTGATAGCTACTGAAGAGTTGACTCCCTGACTAGGTTACTTAGACAAGAGTGATTATCAAATCAGACATATAATAATAGTTACACGCCTGACTGACTTTTAGAATGGTAAAAGCCGGCTACCAGCTGTGATATGATGCACAATGTAATTACGTAATACCATGTTGTTCACATGGCACACCCGTGCACCTATTGGTATAACCAGGAACACCTGCTAAGGATTATAGAACAATAGACAACACCTGCATAGTATTATAACCACGTGCGATTGCCAGTATATAAAGAACAGTCGCCAGATACTCGTGGCCACATCTTACCTGCTCATGGTACTTGCCAGTTCTAAGTTATAGTTAATATATAATATACGTCAAGAAACATAAACTGATCACTCCGTGTATATCTCTCTATACGAACTCTTATTTATAATTATCACGCCTAGCGAAACATTATAATAACTTACTCTTTGTGTTGATGTGACGTTAAATACTTTATATTTATTTAAACATCTATCAATCCATAGATAACTATTTACAACTTCAGAGTGAAAATACAAGCCTACGTAGTTTGAAAGAAGGCTGTGCTTTCTGTGTAGAATCATTACTTCCTGAATGGGTGGGTATTAATTTGACAATGATGTTTTATTACTAATTGTCCAGAAATGCAATTCATTATTTTTTTATGTTTTGTTCTTTAAACGGTGTTTCCTGTTTACTTTCAATCTCTGGCCTCTCAAATACTACATTGAACATTAGTAATCGGAAGTGTTAAATTTATATATTGTTCTCATTGTATTACCGTATTGAAATTTGCATGCACTTCAAAATTGTAGTTTGTTAAATTCTACCTATAAATTAATTTTGTTATTAACAGTCACACCATGGCTTCGGACTACATGTACATAGACAGTACAGTTGTATACTGATTGAAGAATCCCTGTTGATGGGTGGATAGCGCTGATTTTGATTGAAGATTGGATTGTGTGTGATTGTCATCATGGACCAGTCCGTTCAGACGTCATCTCTGGTGTCTCCACTGAACAAGAGAAACAGCTACTTTGAAGTGAGTACAACAATAGTAACATAAATTGAGTAGGAATGTATGTTAAGCCTATTATCCTGTGGCGTGCACAAATTTCCCGGACACGCACGCCACCCCCTCCCCCATCTCCTTACTCCCACCCCATTAACCAGTTGATAGAAATAAAACAAAGTCACCCTAGCTGTAAATAATGTGTGAATCGTGGTACACAATTTAGGATATAATCGGTAAGAAATGAACAAATTGATGGCGCTATTTTGCGTCTATAAAATTAACAACAGGACGATACCCCTTTTCCTTGGCGCAAAGGTAGAGTATCGACCGGGAAGTTGGAAGACAAAATAGTTGACAAAATAGTTGGTTTCATGTTAGCATGGGTTTGAGACCCTGGATGTCGGATCATGCCAAAAACTAAAAGGTACATGTTGGCATTCTCCCTTGATGTTCAGCGTACAAGATTGGAACGTGGTCAACAATCCAGTGATCTTTGACTTTGCAAATTGTCGAGAGTGGCGTCATTAAACCACAAGGTTACTGTAGCTGTTAAACACAACCAATCAATTAATCAATCCCCCATCAATTAATCAACACCCCCCATCAATTAATCAATCCCCCCCATCAAGAAGTTTATTTTATATAAAAAACACTAAAAACGAAGAGTTTATAAAAGTAGATATCTCAACATGAATAATGTGTTCTAATTAAATTTGACCGGCCTGTAAAGTAGGCAAGTATAGTGAAAATGGCTGTCCTATGAATGTAGATCCTGGTAATCAATTACAAAGTGTAATAGTTATGTTGTTTGCCAGTACTGTACAAATACTGTATGTTTAAATTCAGCATTCTTTCATAAATAATTCCTGGAACCCGTCTGTCCGAGTACATTTACGATCTATCTACCCAGCTGAGAAAATTGTATTCGTACTGTAAGTAGATGTCAACGTAATTTTACAATCCATCTATTAATAAATATGCTGCAGGTTTACGGGAAAATATATTTTATTCCACCGTTTTCTAATGAGTGACGCCTATCCACACTAACGTTGTCTTGGACAAAATGCCTGCGCACGAAACATTATTGAAATAGGTATGTATACTTTGAAGGGCGACATTCCTTACCAACATCAAAAATAAGGGTGCATACATGTAGGGTTTTCTTCAAAATTAAATCTGAAGAATATTATCAAGTGGATGTATATTTTCACGAACTTTAGTATTTGACCATTTAGTGCTCCTACAATTTTATTACAAATTTTAGGTACTGTACCCTTCTACTGCATGCATACAGTATCTCAATTCATGTGGAAGGTGACCGACCCTAAGAAATCGGGTGCAATCATAGCACCGTTATGACCAATTTACTTTAAACAAAGTTTATATTTGATTTTTTAGATACAGTTTAATTTCAAATGGCAAATTGAATTACAATGGGCTCTAGATCTCAAGTATTGTGTGCTTTAAAGCTGTGTTTGACGTCATATGATCATCAATTGACAGTAATGTCATGATTAAGCCATATACTTGTAGCTGCTGTTACGACCAATTTACTGTAGACAAAGTTTAATTGTGGCAAATTAAATTATGATGGGCTCTTGATATCAAGTGTTGTGTACATACATGCTTTTGGGCTGTGTTTGATCCTATTGGTGCATCCAGCCACTGTACTATACAGTGTCTATATTTACTGTGTGTGTCACAGTCATATTGTAGTCTGCTGGCATTGCAGCTTATACTGTTAAGATACCTGTATCTTACTGGTTCTTGTCACCCATCCAGGTTGATACTAAGCAAATTACAAAGTTCATAAATTATGAAACACAAACATGCCTAGATGATGTATGTAGACTGTTATAAAGGCATATTGATATAGACTGCCGGGCCTATTGTTTTGTTAACATCATGCCCCATTCAAGACGTGAGTGGCCTATAATGTATCTCTGATAAACATAATATATGTGGCCTATAACTACAGTATGTATCTCTGATAAACATACACTATATATCCATATTGCATAATTTGCAGATGAATTGCATACTACAGTGAAGTATTAGCGCTAGACTCCTAACTAAAACAGGGGAATATCACCCATTCAATTTTTTGTGGTGGTGGATTTTGAAATTTCGGGTAGGATTTTTCAACATTTTTTTTTATTTTTTAATAAGTTGTATAATTTATTTATAGTTAAATTTATGTTTAAAGTCCTAAATTATACCTGTAGTTGACTGTCACAAATAAAAGGGAGGACCCCCATAGTTACAGCTATTGTATGCTAGATCTGTAAACGTAACATTTTTTAACTTGTGAATATTCTACCAAATATACTCGCACTCCATATAATTGAGAATTTACCAAAATTGGACAAGCGAAATATACAATCTCAATGCTACGGTCAAATACTGCAACATGCAAACTTTATAGTTTCTCAAACCTGGGGATGTTTGTGTGTACAATCATTTACTGAAACGGAGAGTGATTGTTGCTTTCTTTAATTATCTCTCTCTCTCTTTTCATTAATTGTATAGCTCATGTATCGCGCATGACCCAGTGGTCTAGTGCTTCACGATTTGCTACCAGAATAATTGTATCCAAGACTCTTGTTCTGTATTGTTTCTCTTTACACAGAGGTACATTTGGCATCCTTGTGACATACTGTAGTGTAGATTGCAGTGACACCCTTTTATTCACTGGTGCATCTTTGTATATCTACAAACCTTTCATTAAAAGTAAATTATCTTGAAAAGTAATCTGACTTCACTGCAATCTATTCTATTTTATTTTCAACACAGGCTCTTGGATCGGTTACTAGCCAATTGGATTTCATGTTGGAAGATCTAAACAAATCACAGACATTTGCATTTTCTCCCACTTCTCCAATAAATCTGGGGCTTGATATTAATACAGTACAAACCACCGATTTATTAACTGGGTAAGTATCCTTTCTCATGCATGAAATAATTATGTAAAACTTTATAGAGATTATGCTTCTGTAGAATACTGAACTGGACTCGTAACTGGAGTATAGCGTTCAGGATACACTACGGTATCAGGCTATGTGATCATGGATGGTCATCTAGGATGATTGACCAGATATGTCGAGGTAGGTATGAGTGATCCTACCCCTGGACCGCCATTTATACGTCCCCATCCAATGGACGAGAGTACACATCAGTCTTTGGTCATTTTCCCAAAGGCTGACGGAGAGGTGAGGAATTGTAGACCACAATTGAAGTAACAATCATAATCCACAATTTTT
>JAODAI010493939.1:0-13638 GCA_027575025.1 Scotoplanes globosa
AGGTCTGGGACGAACCTAAATATAAGCTGGCAAACTGTACGTCCGTGAATGGTGAAGAACGGATTAACTTGGCTAGGATAGTGGAAGTAAATGTTAGGCTAGCGTATATAAAACAACAGTAAATGTATGGTGAGAATTACTGATGAAACATGGTAAATAAATGCATTGATAAGGGCCATCAACGCCCCTAGTAAGAATTAACTTACATGTAAACACGTGTTGAGTTGATTAGGTGACTCAGATAATTGCAACCTTCCTTGAGGTGCAAGCTCCAAAAGACTTCTTACGACGAAGACACTGGCTTTTATAACAGTTAATAAACCAATCTGAATACAGGTGTGTGTGATGATTCAGCCATATACATGTGCGTATAATTGATTAGTAGGAATATGATGACTACTACAATATCTTAAAAGGATAGTCCACCCTCATTTCATAGTCCACCAAACAGGCGCGTATCCAATGGAGGCGAAGGGAGGAGCGACCATCACCCCTTGAGCATATTTTTTCTGAAATTTTGAACAAAAATGTTAGCTTAAACCATATATTATATTCTAAATAACTTGAACAATTGCCCATGGGGGAAGGGGAGAATTCCTAAAAAATCTGAAAATATACTGAATTAGTCAACTTGTAAACCATCTTTGGGTCGAAATATCACATAATTGGTCTCCTGGGCAACTTACAAAATAAAAAGATATCTTCAGAGATAGTAATGACATGATTCCGATAGGTCAATTATCGGCATGCAAACTCTGATCTTATGTTAAGAATGCATTATTGCTTTATAAATTCCTAAAAACTGCTGGCTTCCGATATGGCCATGCATAACGAAGGGGTGGGGTATAAATGAGGGTTGCCACCCTTATATCTTTCCATATTTGTCTTCCAAAATATTAACAATTAGTTATATTATGACTAGGATAGACTGCTCCTAAATTATATCGAAACTGAATTTATCGTATTTAGACCAAACTATTACACAATTTGTCTTTTAGGCAACTTTAAAATTCAAAATTTTCTTCAAAAGAATATTCGTCAACATTAATTTAATAATAATAATAATAATGCAATTTAGAATGACATTTGCACGATTTGGAACTTAAATAAATAAAACACTGAGAAGACCAAAGATTAAATGAGTGGCGACCTTCACACGACCACATCGTCATATCCAATTTTTATTTTAAACTTCTGAAAAGGCTTTTTCCACTTTGAAAAATATAGTCACACAGATGAAACGATCGATAGCACCATTTTGCATCTAAGCCCCTTTGAAAGACACCAAATTTACTCTATGCTCCGCGCCAAACGAAATGGCGCTCCGCTTAGATAGTCGATGGACAGCGATCAGTATAATTCCGGGAAATTGTACGACTTTACACACACACCCCACACTTGGAAAATTCCTGTATACGCGCCTGTCCACAAATTACATTGTGTATCCCCGTTTATATAGTACATAAACAGCTAGGGGGGTCTAGAATAATTTATATAAACTAATGTTTAATATGAAATCATGGCTAAAACCAATTTGCTCTAAAAACAAACACAGGCGGGTGTCATGAGGCTATCTCAACTTATGTACACTGCCTGCCCTCACTGGGCTATCTCGAGTTTTACGTAATTGGATTTTTTTTAAAAACAAGAAACATGCAAGGTGCATGGTGATTTATTGTCTTAAATTTGGGGGCCTCATCTGTAAATTGTAAAATAGCGTAGCGCCTATCTGCATTTTAAATAAAGACCCGGCCACTCATTAATATACGAGCCCCATGGATATCATCATGGAAATTAATAGATTTCCTAAACGCCTGTGAAGCAGCCCTGTGACAAATATCAACTTAATATTGATATATCGTATGCACAAGTCAATATTTTCTCAATTAATAGGCTTCCTAACCGACCTGCAAGGCATCTATGTGCAGTTATAGTCCGACTTACGTTTATTGAGAGAAACAAGAAATAAAAAAGGACACATCGTACACGGTCACTGAAGGTCACAGAAATGTTCCTTGACGTTTGTTGTGTACCGTGTACTAGTGACATTCAGTGTTACTGGTATAAATGTATTTATTATATATACCATCAATGCTTTCGTCATTCCCCGATGGTACACTAATTGAATATGACGAGGATGATGTACTAGCGGTCTTCGTTGTTAAATGTTGACGACTCCGTCCGTGGCAGCACATGTGACAAGATGTTACACCGCTTTGCTTGTATGATAGCAGCCACCTCTTTAAATTCACGTAGGATAGATGGTAGAGCTGTCAATTTAAGAAAACGTGTTGTAGCCTAATACCTAGGCTAGGGGGCACTTCCTTTCTACAGCATTAATAATAAACCTCACATTATCACGTGTTCTAAATCCTGCATTGTGATTGGTCGAAACTGATCTAAGACCGATCTTAAATTCGATACTTTGGACCGATTTTGAAGATTTGAGTTCACGTTGAGGAGAATTGCTACAATAATCAACCTAAAGCGATTGTCGCTTTGCTGATCATAGCAATAACACTCTAGCAGCTGTAAACAATGTAGGCCTAGTTCCCAAAGTTAATCATTATATTAATTGGCTTTCCGTTAGTTTTTCCTCGATATTTGAATCAGCTATAAAGAGCGCCATACTTACGTTGAATTTATGTAACTCTAGAGTCGCTTTGCTGATCATAGTAATAACACTGTAGCAGCTATAAACAGCGTCATTCTCAAAATTAATATTAATTGGATTTAGGTTAGTTTGTATTCGACATTTGAATCAGTTACAAAGAGCGCCATATTTACGTTGAATTCCTGTCACTCTTTGATGATGCAATGAACCTTGCGCAAGATCGAATTGGTTGGAGGGATATTATTACAGAACATGTCGAATAGACGAGGGCAGTGGGGTGTTAAGCTCATAAGGCGCTTTATAATCGCATCATTGGACGTGAATCAATCTACTACTACTACTGATCATAGCAATAACACTGTAGGAACTATAAACAGCGCCATTCCCAAAGTTAATAATTACATTAATTGGTTTTCGGTTAGCTTTTGTTTCTTATTGACGTTACAGTGGATTGGACTAATTGTCACATAGGCCTAGGCCTAGTGTATTATGCATACATAATATTAAATATACATACATACTATTAACTCTCGGTCATTATCTTCCTCTCGTGCAATATGCTAATTATCGCCCTATATTATTCAACGCGTATCATTACTATATGACCGTGCATTGTTTGTATCTTGCCTGCCTACATGTATTGCACGTGGCTGATTCGACTCGGAGTTTTCGTCGAGGCAACACCAATATGTAGTTTGCATTGTATACTTTGGCAGGGGCCCAGGGCTCGAGGCAAGAGGCCTCCGTCTACGAGACATTATGTATTCATCATTTATATTCTAATCAACTTCAATAATCATTCGGAAGCCAATTAATTGAACAATATAATTATAAATATAAACTTTGAACCTTTTTGTATTCATTTTCAACTACCCGTATCTCTTCGTATTCTACCATAT
The DNA here is from genome assembly GCA_027575025.1 of Scotoplanes globosa. Lineage (NCBI taxonomy): Eukaryota > Metazoa > Echinodermata > Holothuroidea > Elasipodida > Elpidiidae > Scotoplanes > Scotoplanes globosa. The sequence continues at coordinate 3,514 of JAODAI010493939.1, forward strand.
GAGCACATGAGCTCTTTCACTATCCGACATGGAGGAGGCGCTTTTACTACCCGACATAATGCTGACTACAGCTTTCAATTAAGTTTGGATAACATTGATGGTGGATATAACACATGGTATATTATGTAAATATAATTGTCAGTCAACACCGATCAATTATGGCAAATGCAACCAACATTTTGTATCACTATCTCCATTCCTATCCACTATCCACTGCCAATTCATTAATATGCTGCATCTATGAACCACCGCCTAAAACATATGTTTCTCCCGTTGGCCACAGCCACAGGGGAGTGTGCGTGAGAGGTGGTACCTTTCTGTATCAGTTAATTATGTAGCAGGTAACCGCATCTGTGTCTGGATGGACTGGCAGCTGGTCCTCCACAATCACTCAACTCTTACCAGTGGCTCACAGTAGCTGCCACACCCCGGTAACTATGTGGGTTCATATGCTAAACCTGGTGAGGGGCGTCCATCTGACGAGAACGTAAAACTGCAGTCTCGGGGCTCCATCTATTCTGTCTCGTAAGTCCATCGGATGAGGACGTAAAATGGCGGTCCCGGGGCAGGATCTTGATGTCTCCTCCCTCGTAAGTCTGGCTAACTCTTACCAGTGGCTCCCAGTAGTTGTCTATATTGCAGCGGCAACACGCCGGTAACTATGTCGGTTCGTAGGCTAAACATGGTGTGGGCGTTCGTCGGATGAGGACGTAACACTGCAGTCCCGGGGCTCCATCTATTCTGTGGCGTAAGTCCATCAAGCGAGGACGTAAAATGGCGGTCCCGTGGCAGGATCTCGATGTCTCCTACCTGGTAAGTCTGGTCACCTTTTCGCAAAGAGTAGGGAGTTATCCCGGGTGGTCATTCCTTTTTATGTTCGGCTCGTTTGTATCGTATATCTGTTTGTATCGTTTATATTTCCTGAATGGGATATGAATATTAAACCTATATGGCACTTATATAACCTTATCTGTTGAGGTGCCGTTAAGCCACTATTTATCTTTCTCTATTTTGGCAGAGTAGGGAGTTATCCCGGGTTATCATTCCTTTTTTATGTTTGTTTCGTTTGTATCGTATATCTGTTTGTATCGTTTAAATTTTCTGAATGGGATATGAATATTAAACCTATCTGACACTTTTACAACCTGTTGGTGTGCCGCCAGGCAACTATGTATATCTCTCTCTCTGTAAAAATGCGAGGGCTTCTCCTGTATATTGTAAAATAACCTAGTATCTATCTAGCCTATCAATATTTTACGAATAAAGCCCCGCCCATCCATTAATATGCGAAGTATCGTCGCCAAAATCAATATGCTTCCTAACCGACCCATAGAGCAGCCCTTTGCCAAATATCAACTCAATCCGACTTACGGTTATTGAGATACCGTGTTCACGAGCCAATTCCCTACATTTTCGCGAAATTCCCGGCCACTAATTAAAATGCGAGGTATCGTCATCAAAATCAACAGGCTTCCTAACCGACCCATAGAACAGCCCATGTACCAAATATCAACTCAATCCGACATACGGTTATTTAGATATCGTGTCACGATACATTTCTTGCAATTTTCGCAATGTTTTACTATTAAAGCCCCGCCCACTCATTAATATGCGAGGTATCATCGTCAATATCAATAGAGTTCCTAAGAGATCGATAGAGCAGCCATGTAAGAAATATTAACTCAATCCGACCTACTTTATTGAGTCATTAAAATGTGTGCAATTATAAAACTAACATATTGCTTGGAACATATAACTGTATTCCCTCACCCTGGAGCTACTCCAATCTATGACCGTATAATAATATACATATAATATATACATGTGTAGCTTATAATGCAACATTAAACTTGGCCCTCTCACTGATCACTGTTGTACAGTATGACCACTGCCACATAAAATATACCTCATCAGGTGGTCACATGTGGGTAATTGACAGTGTAATAAAACAGCAGTATCCTTTACTATTACATAATAAAACCAATGGCGTGTATATTACAGCTTCCTGTTAGTAGAGAGTCCCTACTGATGGCAATCTCCATCAAGTTCTTTGAGGAAATCATAATTATATAATCCTTGTTCAAATACTGTTCAAGGTTTGTTAATCCATTATACCTATTTAATATAATTGGATAACCTATAGTAATTGATTGACATTGCAAGAGAAATTTAAGATGAAATACAGTTTTCATCGTATAACTTCAAAACCGGAAACCAGATTCAAGTGGGGATTAGTTCTTCCCACAGAATATATAAAGCATATCACATATTAAAAATTAAGATCTATATTGTTTCTTTTCCATGTTACTCGTAAAATAAACCCATATTTGCATAGTTTGACCAAATAACCTATTTATCATGCTGATTATTATATACTTTGACATACAAGTGTACCTCGCATGATAGTACCCAAAATATACATGCCGAATGTGCTTGATCAACCAAACTATATTTATTACGAATACAAAACTAACGAAATTGGATCACCCATGGGATCCACTATGAAGGTTGCATCGATATCAACCCAATGACAATTACCACCAATGGGTGCTATCGATGTTTTACGAATACAGCCCCCCTCCCTCGCATCCACTTATTAATATGCGAGATATCATCGTCAAAATCAATGGACTGCCAGCAGAGCAACCCCGTACCAAATATCAACTGAATCTGACCTATGCTATGTGTATTAAGATATCGTGTTCACAGGCCATTTCTTTAAATTTTCACAATCAGCCACACCCACTCATTAATATGCAAGGTAACACCGTCAAAATCAACATGCGTCATAACCCTAACCCTGTACCAAATAACTCAATTCGACCTACGGTTATGAGATGTCGTGTTCGTAAGCCATTTCTTATGATTTGTGCGTTAAACCACGCCTACTCATTAATATCGAAGATAATCGTTGTCAAAATCAATAGGCTTCCCAACCGACCCGCATATCATCCCTGTTCCAAATATTAACTCATTCTGACAGGTGGTTATTGATAAATGTGTTCACAAGCTAATTATTGTGATGTATGCAAAAACCCGCCCACTCATTAATATGCGAGGTATCATGATCGTCAACATCAATAGTCCTCCTAAGCGACCCGCAGGGTATCTAAGTACCAAATATCAACTTAATCCGATCAACGATTATTGAGATATCGTGTTCACAAGCCATTTCTTGAGATTTTTGCAATAAGCCCCGCCTACTCATTAATATGCGACGTACCATCATAAAAATCAATACGCTTCCTAACCGACCAGAATGGTATCCATGTGCCAAATATCAACTTAATCCGACTTACTGTTATTGAAATATCGTGCTCACGAGCCACTTATTGAGATTTTTGCACTAAGCCCCTCCCACTCATTAATCTGTGAGATACCATCGTCAAAATCAATAGGCTTCCTAAGCGACTCGTAGCCTATCCATGTACCAAAAATCCGACTTACGGTTATGGATATACTGTGTCCACAAGCCAATTTTGCGATTTTCGCAGTATTTTATGAATAAAGCTCCGCCCACTTATTAATGTGCGATGTATCATCGTTCAAATCAATAGGCTTCATAACCGAGTTATAGAGCATCCCTGTCCCAAATATCAACTCAATCCGACTTACGGTTATTGAGATACCGTGTTCACGAGCCATTTGTTACGATTTTCGCAATATTTTACGATTAAAGCCCCGCCCACTCATTAATATGCGAGATATAATCGTCAATATCAATAGACTTCCTAAGCTATCGATAGAGCAGCCATGTAAGAAATATCAACCCAATCCGACTTACGGTTATTGAGAAACCGTATTCACGAACCGACTCTCAAAATTTTCGCAATGAGCCCCACCCACTAATTAATATGCGAGGTATCATAGTCAAAATCAATAGGCTTCCTAATCAACCCATAAAGCAGCCCTATCCCGAATATCAACTCAATCAGTCTAACGGTTATTGAGTTATCGTGTTCAAGAGAAGTAGGCGTTACACACATACACGCATACATGTACGCTCGCACCGGGGTGACCATATAGATTTCTTGTTAAGACAAGAAATCAGGACGGACAATTACCACTTTTAACTTGATGTCAATTTACTTCATACCCTTTTTCATCTTACAAAGGTTTAATATTATAACGAAAAATACCTTTCAACAACGCAGGATGTATTCTTCGTCCCCGTTGGCGCAGCCGCGAGGACTTTATCTACGCACCAAACGCAATTACTGGAAATTATCATTTCTTACATACATAATTATTACCATAATTTTTCAGTATGTTCCAGTTGGCTACATCTACATGATACAGTTTCATTGCTGGGCCTAGCCTAACCTACTCTTTTTCCTTATTATGATATATGAGAGTCCCCCACCGCGGGGTCTCTTGGTGGGTGGAGGACACACGTTTGGTGGATTTGACTAGTTAGGGGGACCTACCATTAAACGGAAATGACTGGATATGCCCGTTTCTTACACAATAGGACATAATTTTCCAATATTTTTCAATTGGTTTCCCCAAAACTTACTGGTTTGGGTATTCACGATTACACTATACTTACCCTAACAACATCCTTAATGCCACTCCTAGCCTACTCCCCATAACATCGAGAACATGACACACCCTAGACTCCATGTCGGCCTCACGATCTCCTAGGCCCTGCCTCCCTGTCGGCCTTGGCCTAGGTACCCAGATCTGAGCTCCGCCCCATAGAGGGCAGTATAGTCCTCTTTATTTATCGTCTTAAACCCCATAGCATCTATTAATTTGGTCTATCAAGATTCCTTTTAATATCTTGAAAATTCGTCTATCATCCTACCGTTTGTTTACTGCATTTTAGGTTGTTATTGACGAGTAAGGGATCTAATACAGTGTCGGCTAAGTTATTCATTTATTTTCTGATCAATCGGTTACTCATTTTCCGTTGACCTTTGTCCGCTATGGGGGCCACGTATTATTGACTAGCAACGATGAAAAGGACTATGTTTCGTAATTTATGATTACTAGAGCCATACTCAAACGTAGTGTGTGCTTGCTCTATCATTTTGGGAGAGGATCTGGTGGAAATTGATGAAATAATAAGCATACTCCCCCCCCCCAAAAAAAAAGATTTTGTTTGATTTAGGGTGGCTTGGTACCAGATATCCGAAAATTGTCCCATTACCAGTATTCTTTTCAGATTACCTTGATCTTGCCATATGTTCGACCTTGTAGTATGGGGTATCTTCACCATATATTAAAAGAATGTGTATACATACGGGTGTGGGCATAGCGCCCTCTAATACAAAAGTTGAAATTACTTAATAAACTGGAAGTATTGGAAGTTAGACTTCCGTTCTTTAATATTATGTAGAGAACGCTATTCTTATATGCTGAATTAGTTTCAAATCGAGTCCCTAAAATTTGGAAATTTTATTGCTGGCCATTTTTTTAGTGCTTAAAAAGAAAAAGTTTTTAATGTAATTTCCGGTAGCAAGGTCACGGGGTCGAATGGTTACTGCCCTTTTGGTTACCATAACAACTTACGTCTGTCATATGAATATCAATGTCAGGGGGTTGTCGCATTATTGCGCAATCGTATTTTAGCCAATGTAGACATATACTTCTCGTGAACCGAAATGCTTTAATCATTACTTCCAGTTTAACGGTAATTGAGGGGAGGATACGTCTCTGGAAGTGTGGTAGCTGTTTCAACAATTTGTGTTGATATTTGACTTGTGTGTGCCACAACCTTGGGTTGGGTCAATATTGACCAAAAGTAGACCTCTGTCGGTTCAAGATGATAACGTTACAAGGTCTGCAGGAAGTCGTCACGAGTCACCACATGAAGTATCCGGGTAATCTATGAATATCTTCCTAGCCTACTTAGTGTCCATAGTGGATGGTCTTGTGAGTCTGCGTACGAATTTTGGACCGAAATCAATGACTTTTTGCAAAAGTGGTACTTTTTTGTCATTTTGAATTACCAAAAATATATAACTCGAGAACACCCCTTGTCCGATTAAATCGGGATTTTTTTTAATGATTACCTTTCTAATAGTATATAGAATGTCTCTTTTCGACTATTTTTCGACATTTTTGACGCTTTGAAAACAAATCTGAAATCGTATTCACTCTAACTGTACATACCATTATATTTACTTCACTTTACTAATATTAATGTTACATCTCGCAGCCCCGGACTGCGACTCTGACCTGAGTTAAAATTGATTTAACAGTTCTATTAAACCAAAACTATATGCACGAATTTAACACGAATTTGAGGTTCTTGAGTTTTTTTAACATTCCTCATGATTTTCTTTTCCTACGATTTCTCTCATAGCTATTAATTGCATTAGTTACCTGTTTATTTCAATTTCATTATTCAGTTGTCCCATTTATCTAGACCTGATTTATGATGTATGTTGTAGCTTGACATATTTATATTTCATGTTGAGAAAAGGTGCATATTTATATAATATATACATATGCCTAACGCACACAGTATATACGTGTCGCCATGACGCTACACAGTGTAATTCGGCTCTCTTTTCAGCAGACAAAACATGTGACTCACTAAGCCTTCAATCGACATTAGGGGGTACATGTAGATATGACACACTAAAGTAGTTAAATCGTCGTAGCACATATGCAGCCATCACACAATCAAATTTTGTTGTGAACTTCGTAGACCGACAGCGAAAAGTAGGCTCCTCGTTTGTCGTGTAAGGGCCCCTCTCTCCTTGTGTAGTAATACTATGTCAAATGGACGGATAAGTTGAATGCGTGGAAATTCCACTCCGCATTCTCGACATGCTTTTGGTTCGTCAGAGATGACATTGAATTCAGATTGTGGTTCATTTGAATCTATTGCTTCATTTTGTTTGGGATGTTACCTTTCATGCCACTGACTTTTATGACATCCCCTTTCCTTCCTGCGGTGTCTTTAATAGGGTCCCACAATTGTTTGCTTGGCAGAAACAAACTTAAGTTGATTACATAACATGGATTGCACCTCTGCAACACATTAGCTGTGTTTGCAAATGTACTTGTATTTATAGAAATGACAGTCATAACCAACATGATCTTTAAAAACTGAACATAAGTAAAAACCTCTTTTGCAGGCCTTCGAAGCGACAGAAAATCTCTTCACACATTCTGATTTCAAGGTCGGCATTTCACGTACATCTGTAGGCGAATTGATAAGTATTTGCGTTTCTTTCACTAAAATATCTGCAATGTCGCTTGATATATTACTTATCTTCAGTAGGTCGCATCGCACGTCTATTGAAATGGCCTTTGTTATCGTACTGCATCGTGTACGAGGTACTGACTCACTAATTGGTTTCTTCTTTATCACATCTTTCACTGTGGGTGAATTAAATTCAGACACATTTTCTCGCCGTTCTTTTTTCCGCGAGAACCAAGTATCCTGACTGACAGCCAAATACGAAGTGGCTTTGGTTATAGGTTGTATTCATCGCTTGACCCACATATGGTACGCCATGTTTCAGCATCTTGATGAGGTACCACTTCTTCCTACACATTCTTTACAAAGCCGATCTTTGTCATTGCACTTGTCTTCTTGGCGACTTTCATTACAGCTTCCTTTTGTCTTGTTAATATATTATTCATGCTTTCTGATTGGTTGATATACGATCTCTGTGGAATTTTGGTAGAATCGTTTGGCATTCGTGCTAAACGTCGCAGAGAGATACTCATATGGTTGGAAATCATGTTTTTGTTTCTTTTCAAATATTTCCAAAACTTAGATTCATACGTATCGCCCTTGTGTAGGAGATCTTGCTCGTGTCTATCCATTTCCTCTTTAATAGATTCAGTAGAGGAACCCACGTCATTGTTGTCTCCACATATGAAACCCCACGTTTCAGCCTGTTGATGATGTGCCACTTCTTCCCACACATTATTTACAAAGCGCCGATCTTGGCCATTGCACTAGTCTTCTTGGCGGCTTTCGTTGTAGCTTCCTATTGTCCTTTGCCAATACTTTCAGGTTTTCTTCGGCAGTTACTTCGAAAGTGGCGGAAACACCTCAATCCGGTAGCATTATTGGGAACCCCTCTTTTAACGAATTACACAGCACAGCCTCACCATCAGTAATGTAACCGAGTCCCTGTGTTTTGAAGCCTGGACAGCTGTTGCACACAGATGATATAACTTTGGTCAAAGTATTAATGTCCTTGCTGGGATGTATAGCAGTGGGTTCCAGAAATATTGGAGGCAAGCCACTGTGTTTATATTCAAGGAATATATGGCTGTATGTCAATGATGTGACCTCAAATTTTTCGAATTCAAAAGTTGGGGCAACACTGAATGGGTAGCTACCCTATCTAGACGTACACAAGCCATTCATATTTGTACACATTGACGTGTACCGATAACCCATATATCTTCTGGCATATCATGATGTTCAAGAATAATAATATATTTTTTGGTTTGCGGGTATATTCGTAGCTCTTCAATGTCATCAAATGTGTCATTGCTATACTTGTATTGGTAGATTTGTTGTCGTGATCTCGGCAGTTGACCTGGATGGTGTGCAGCCATTATTCCACCTTCATTTATGGATAACCTGTTGTATACCATTGTCGAGCTATCCACATCACGTACCGATGTTTTTATCTTCTCAAGTGTACTCTTATGAATGGGATCGAATGGGTTGTATCCGTGCTTGAGATGTCCATGCCTCTGCACCTCAAATTCAACTGTTGGCTTGGCAACAGTTTTGTCAATGGTATATTGCAACAAGCAAATGTTGTTGATGATCTGTTCGGTTTTATCATACAAGAAGAAAATAGATCATCTACATAGACCGGCTTGGTTCTTCATTGACTTTGCTGAAAGATGATATGTACACTAAGAATCTTTTGCGATATCAACCTTCTTTTTGTGCAGAATCACAACATCATATTTGTGCGACTGATTGTGTTCAGCATTTACTGAAACTGTCCAAAACCCAGACCGAAGTACGATAGGATACAAGCCATTCATGTCTGCTTTGAGGTCAATCGGGGAATCCAAACATGACACATCACTAATAAAAGATAAATTCTGATGAACAGGCAGTGGAACCTTTGAACACTTTGGACCCACGTTGTTAACAATAATTATGATTGCTTCGGGGGCTGTATAACATTATTTCTTTCCTTTTTTAAATAATTTTATTTTACACATAGGGTACAAAATATTTGATTACGTAAATAAAATATTTGACCAATTCTATCAAAGCCAGGGATATATCGCCATTTTAATAAATTGTGTTCTATTATTGAAATATAAAAATTTAAATATCACTCATATTCATATTTATGCAGACGTTCATTTTGAGAAAAACAGCGATACAAATAACAATTGCACTAATTCTGTGATAAAACAGTTGACAAAATTGCTTCAAAAAATATATTTTATTTATGTTTCCCCCAAAATATACACATTAATAATTATTTTTGTCACAATGTTCATTCTTAACTTCTGACCTTTTTTTTACATTTTTCAGTTATAGGCCTATAATTGTTCTTTATGTAAAATGAAATTTTGCGACAATTTCCCGAATTTTGGTAGAATGGGTCACATGTGTGCCCAATTCAATAATAGCAATTATTTTATATAGCGTCTTATGTAATATTCATTAACGCTTTCCAATCAACTTAGAGAGAAAACAAACAGACTTTCGCAATAAGCTCAATGTTCACTAATTACTATACATGTATCACTAGCAAAAATACTTTGCATCTTCACTATGGTACATTATATCACTATACCAAACCAATCAACTCAAATCCGACATACGGTTATTGAGATACATCGTGTACAATGATTTTAACAATAAACCCCGCCAACTAATAAATATACATAATAATTATCACATGAAAACCACACCAGTACAGTAATCACGGGTGTTTCTGGATTACGGGTGCTGGGTAAATCACTCAAATTGAAAATAAAATGGTGTCGACTTGTTCGAACCCAACATCCTTTTTTATCATTACAGTTAATACGATTTCAGACACATTCTCAAAGTGTCAAAATATCGAACAATAGTCAAAAAGAGACATTATATATAATAATAATAATAATGATGATTTATATAGCGCGTTTCCTGCATAGGACTAAAAGTCACACCTCAAAGCGCTTCAC
>JAODAI010494050.1:0-20175 GCA_027575025.1 Scotoplanes globosa
CCATCCGTACCACATGCCCAGCCCACCTCATTCTACCCCTAATCAGTCTCTCTGTCAGACTTCTAGTCATCCCAACCCCCCCCTAATATCATCCAACCTTCTCCTATCCACCCTCTTTACCCCCACTATCCTTCTCATCCAATTATTTTATTACTGATATATATCTTACCAAGGTATACAGTTATATATCTTACCATGGTATATATGTATCTTACCAAGGTATATATACATCTTACCAAGGTATATTATATATCTTACCGAGGTATATAGTGAAGGTGCGGATTGCAGAGAGAGTGTTGATCCATGTAACTCGTTGTTTCCCTCCTGGAGTAACGCGCATATACTCAGTGCTGCCCTCTGTCTTTCATCCATTGAAAACGACCCGTTGCGCATTGGACGATTTCTGCCACTTGATTGCGGTTTCCTGTAGGACAAATATGACATAATATCTAAATATAGAACATGGAGATCCTCGGTCGAACATGATCTTAATATGTTCATCGCAGCTGTTCAGTGGAGTTTTGAAAGAACATTATCATAGTCTTGGTACGTTCAGAAGTTGCCATTTTTTATGCCATCCTTATGGGCAGGCCAGTTGTTCATACACAAGTATTAACTGAATTGTAGCGTTTTGTTATGGTCAGGCGATTTGTCAGCAAATTATAGTTATAATGAGCACAGGAGAAATATCAGTTATTGCCCTAAATATTATATATTGAACCAAATGATCCAGCTTATTTAAAGTTTCCCCACATTTTGTCAGAATAAATTAATCACCTTTGCCGGCTGTGTATTCACTACTAGAGGTGTTTTATATTATTGCCATATATTTAACAGCTTGAACTGCAACTAATTAAACACTAGAATAACATTTTCGACACAAACAGGTTTCCATTTTGAATTAAGGTAAACTAATTGTTTGATCAAGGTTATAATTTGTTTCGCTTTGGTTATTTCTAACAATTTAATTTAAATATAATATACGATATAATATTTTTTAGTGTGGCTCCAATACAATTACAGTCCAGCAGCCGGCTTATATGGAGGGAGCGACATCAATCTTTTAAAACTCTAGTAGCTAGAGACTGCATCGCCCCGTCATCACATCCGTAACCTCACAATGACAAGCCTGAAGACACAATAGAGTATCTGTAGGTTGGAGGACAGTTGAAGGTCAGTTACCAATATTGACTGTTTCCACCCAATCAGCAATGATTATTCAGTAGCCATGGTTGCACAGTAATAGTATAATACTGCTAAATTCGATGAAATGACATAATTTGCATAACCTCTATATTCATTGAGCTGTCCAGTCCGCTACATATTATGATCAAATTGATTGATTGTGTTTAGTGGTTCATTTCTAACATCGCAAAGATTCAATCAGTTTGTAAATAATGTTAGTTGGGATATTATAGAGCATAAAATTATCTACAAAATACTTCAAACTGAAAAAGTCAAATCGGACATTCTGTTCTGAATATGTTGATGTTTGAAGTTTTCAAATTTAGAACGCCATTTAATTAAAGAACGTATTTATCAAGTGACATAGGGTCTTTACAACTAAAGAACAGATATAGTTTTAGTGTTTGAAATCAAATGACCTTTGACCTCTACCAAAAATAACACAAATCTTGTATGCATTGGGGGTCAACCTTCATACCAAGTTTGAACATTGTCGGACTTTAACTTTTTGAGAAAACGTACTTACAAGCCATTTACCAGGCTATATCTGTACTTTAAGTACCATACACCAGTCTTGATAAAGACGTTCTTTAATTAAATGGAGTTCTAAAATTGAAAACTTAAAAATCAATATGTAAGACATCTATAATATCAACTAACAGTATTTACAAACTTGTTGAGTCCTTTAATAAGAGAGAGAGATAATTTCTTAACGGCACAACAGCATTGAAGCTATATTAGTGCAGATAGCTAGGTACAACCGTGCGACCATAATAAGTCTAACTCTCCATCTATGGAACTAACCAGTAGCCATATATAAATGACCAGCTCTGACAGACCGAGTCTGAAGCTGCTAATACAGATATTGAGGTTACAGCAGCAAATATGTACGCTGTTTACTTGCGATTAAAAAAACCAATGCAAGTCGGACATCGTAATCCGTTTTCTCAAAATATGACATTCCCAACATGTAACTCTCAACCGCAGGTACAGGTAGATATAAATATAATATGCATACATGGTATATAAATATAATATGCATCCATGGTATATTCCCAGGTACAGTTAGATATAAATATAATATGCATACATGGTATATAAATATAATATGCATACATGGTATATAAATATAATATGCATACATGGTATATAAATATGATATGCATACATGGTATATTCACAAATAATTTATCAATAATCTCAATATTATGTTGTGGTCACTTGCGACTCATATTGTCAGAGCAGGTGACATTTTATGATAAAGTTTAATATGTTGTATATTTTGGTCACATGATTCAACTCATTCTGTCAGAGCAGGTCAGACATTATGATAAAGTTGCCTATCATTATGATAAAGTTGCCTATCTTTGTCTTACCCTTGACCCCCGAGGCTAGCCATTGATACCGGGAAGAGTCCCATCGGGGGATGTGAGGTAGTGGACTCTGTGGGTGAGAGCTGGACAGACGATGACCTATCGGCTGAACTGCTACCATACGCTCCATTCAGCCAATCAACCTGACCGCTGCTGTTCTCAAGCAGCGAGAGCGGGGCCCGATAGGTCCGATCAGACAGGGAAGACCGCAGGCTGGTGCTCCGGGATATATTAGCGGTCAGGCCCGATCCGTAGGTGGGCCCCACCATCTCACTAGCGGCGTGACTGGCCACGGAGTACGCACTAGAGTTTGTAGACTCCAGGGACTCCATACTGACACTCTCTGGACCCTTACGCAGGTACGAGTGACCCCCGCCGGACCCCGATGAAGCCTTATTATGTCGAGGTGGGAATCCCATCGGCGAGTACCCGATACTTCTACTGGTGGCGTAGCTGTCGCTGACGTACCCACTGAAACGGGCATCTTCCAGCGACATCTTGCTAAAGGCCTCCATGGCTGCTGTCCGGGAGCGCATTTGAGTGTCTGAGTCACTTATTGACATGGAGTCTGGGGCGTGGCTACCTCTCCTCGACGTTGCACCACCCCGTTTGTCTACAGCGTGGGGGTTCGAAATGATTGTGTCCTTCTTACTTAGCCTCGACTGGTCAGACTTCCTGACAAAGAGACCCTTAATGGAGTTTGGATCTCTGCCGTGGTCCTCCTTCTCAAGGATGCCCAACGAATGCTGGGAAGGTGATGACCTAGAAGTCAACGGAGATGTGGACTTCTTGTTACCCTGACCTGGCTTCAGACCGCCATTCCCAATCCTTTGTCTTCCTTCGGAGACACCGTTCTGCTTTAGCCACACGCTAGCGGGCGGTATTTTACCCAGGCTCACCTTCAGCCGGGCCTGCGGACCACCGGCCCCAGGACTGACTTTCTTCGACAAGCCCGGCGGGGACGACTTCTTGGTCGCCTTGCCGTCCGGTTTACTGGACTTTGCGCTCAGTTTATCGATGGTATCTTTGATTGACTTTTGGGCGGCCAAGCCGGCGGGCGACAGGCCTGATTTGCCGCCGTACCCTCCAGGCTTACGGTAGCCGAACCCACCCACCTGGGGGCGCCCTCCAGTGGGAGTCAGCGCTTTGCCTCGTAATTGGGACGTTCCCTTGGCACCGCCGTCCACCCATGATTTATCACTCTCCGTCTTTCCGCCGTTCATGGCGACATTCACTCTCTGTCTGTTCCTGGCCTGAAGCCGATCCAAGCTACGCTGCCAGTTTGGAGGAGGGTTACCGTTCCTGCCGGAAGACGAGGAAGAGGTGGTGCCAGCCGCGCCCACTTTACGGAGCTCCACCCTGTTCATGGCGCCCAATTTACTGGTCCCCGTATCGTCATGGGATGACATACGCCGTGGTTGCACATATGATGAAGATGAGGATGATGGTGATCCCTTGTTGCTAGACTTCAGGTACCTGGGTACCCTTAGTCTACTGTCACTGACATAGCCGTCCACCTGAGATGAGATAAAAAACTGGAAGTCAATGCTCACATTTAAAATAATGTAAGACATAAAAAAATTGAGTGATTAATTTGGTTTGCTTTGACAATAATTGGTTCTCCAGAAAGTTTTTACACTAATAACAGCAAGCACTTCTGACAGACACACACACACTTAATTTCTAAGATGTATAAGTGTTCTGTGCATAGGGGTGGTAAAGGGTTGGACCACTAGGATCACCCTTGTCCTTCACACCCCCTTTTGTGTTGGTGGGCGGGGGTTGCGTGGTCGGTGGGGTTGATTGCACGGCGGGAGGACGCGAATCTGTTCAATTATTGAAAGTATTTAGGTTCCTGTGCCAAATCCCCTGGAACACAAGCAATTTGGTGAATTTTGTAGGTCACATATCATAATTTCACTACAATTTATAAAATATCAATATAAGTTGTCAAATTTGGCAGTTCTATGCTCCACCCACTAAGAATATTCCCCCGTTGTCTGAAGATCATCCATTTCTGCGCTACATCAGCCCAAATGTAGTGGATTTCACAAGAATTTATAAAATATCAATCAATACAATTTGTGAATTTTGGCAGTTGTGTGTTCCCCCACTAAAATATAACATCCACCCCTCCCATTGCCCCATGATTGACAGACATATATACGATTGAAGTATTTAAAATTCTTACTAAAAAGTAGGACAAGGATATCAGTGACCTCTTTCACTTACACAAGGATACAACTACAGGTGGACACAGTTATAAGATTTATAAGAGTAGATATAGAACAGATATTCTAAAGTATTTCTTTACCGAAAGAGTTACCAACATTTGAAAAAGTATACCTGTCAACGTTGTCAATTCACCTTCAGTCAGGGTATATTTGAGGCTAGACTTGATGGCTTTGGGAAATTCCAGCCCCAGACAATATTTTGTACTTGTTCAATTATTCACAATACATCACAGTGAATTATTCAGAGCATAGATCAAATTATCTAGACCAGGAGCTGACAGGAGAGGACCTGATACCATAGGACCTAGACGTCAGAAGAGGATCTGTAATTATATGTGAGTATGCATGTGTGAAAGAACCTGCTTCACGTATGTTAACGGTACTGAACCAGATTGTGGAGCTTCCAGGGCCCATGGCTAGAGGCAGACATACCAGACCTATCATGAAACATGGTGGCAAGAATGCTACTATATCAGAGCTAAATTGAACTCTAGGACTATAGAAGGGGGGGGGGAGGCCTCGTTTGAGATGGAAGGACTGTGTTGAGAGGGATTTTAGGAGGGCTTGGGGAGATGGCGATTGGAGGGTCAGGGCTAGGAGTAGGGGGAGTTGGAGAGCTTTGGTCAATGATGCTGCATGCAGTTAGTTAGTGCATTCTTCCTCACCCCTTTTTAGGGATACATGAGGTAGAGAGAGAGATACCGTACCTTGTCAAAATCCAGGTCATCACCGTCGTTGTAGTCCTCAAAGTGAATTGTGTCGGAGAAGATCTCTAGATTCTTAGCGGATTCAAAGGAGTTCCTGGAGGAGCCACCGGTGACGTTATCGTCGGTGCTGATTTCATTGATGGTGTCGCTCAAACCCCCACTGCTCAGTGAGCTGCTACTGTCAATGCTGTAAGGGACAATAGAATATGAAGAGAAGGGATTAATGAGATCAGTCAGGATACACAATGCTGTAAGGGACAATAGAATCATGAAGAGAAGGGATTTAATGAGATCAGTCAGGATACACAATGCTGTAAGGGACAATAGAATCATGAAGAGAAGGGATTAATGAGATCAGTCAGGATACACAATGCTGTAAGGGACAATAGAACATGAAGAGAAGGGATTTAATGAGATCAGTCAGGATACACAATGCTGTAAGGGACAATAGAATATGAAGAGAAGGGATTTAATGAGATCAGTCAGGATACACAATACAGTAAGGGACAATAGAACACGAAGAGATGGGATTTAATGAGATCAGTCAGGATACACAATACAGTA
The DNA here is from genome assembly GCA_027575025.1 of Scotoplanes globosa. Lineage (NCBI taxonomy): Eukaryota > Metazoa > Echinodermata > Holothuroidea > Elasipodida > Elpidiidae > Scotoplanes > Scotoplanes globosa. Next base: position 6,064 of record JAODAI010494050.1, read on the forward strand.
AGGGACAATAGAACATAGAGAGAAGGGATTTAATGAGATCAGTCAGGATACACAATGCAGTAACGGACAATAGAACATGAAGAGAAGGGATTTAATGAGATCAGTCAGGATAGACAATGCAGTAAGGGACAAACAATAGAACATGAAGAGAAGGGATTTAATGAGATCAGTCAGGATACACAATGCAGTAAGGGACAATAGAACACGAAGAGAAGAGATTTAATGAGATTAGTCAGGATACACAATGTCACTAACAATAGTCATCTAACTATTGTTTAATCCGTGGAGGAGCCCTGTGATACTTGTAGGAGGAGCCCTGTGATACTTGTAGGATGAGCCCTGTCATATTGTTTGTTTTTTGCTGTGTTTTTAAATATTTTCCAAAGATTTTTTCTCTAATTTTTTTTTTAAAGTACCAACAATCACAAAACTATAACAGCATACTAGATTATAACAATTATAAATCTTGGGGAAATCATACTTTAACATTAGCAGTATCCCTAGATTTAAATTGGTGCCATTATATTCAGTCAACTAAGGATTAAATGGGTCGGAGATATAAAGTATGACATTACATTGTAGGATGTCTTCAAACTTATGATCTTTGTTGATGAAAGTGTATTTAATAAGGTAGATAAATGAAATATATTATATAGTATTAAATAAATTAATCAAAGGTGCAGGTTGGTTGAATTTGAAAGAAATTCAAAAATGTAATATAATGTGACAGAATTTGGGGGCAGCATGTACATATTGGAATTTCATAGTTATCTAAATTCAACAAGATAACATTAGTTTGTCCCTAATCCATAACTGTGGCTAAAGTAGGCCTACTATAAAGAGTTTGAGAAATGGTATGGGGTCTCATTATTGCGGGTATGTATTACAGTGAGCAGTTGGATTACCAAAGAGCTATAATATATAGGGAGTTAAAATTTGCTTGGAATGTACAACCCCTAACCCATCCAATTAGATTATAGAGAAGGTGGGGTATGACACATACCACATACAGCTAGGTGCAAACAACATGCCTCGATAGTACACATTATAGGAAAGACAATACCACACAAGTATTTGTATGAGAATAATATATGCTGAATTGGAATCACCAGACAGTCACATTGTATTATAGGGAACATGTATAAAGTTTGAATGTGGTGCACCGTGACAGATAATGTAATACATGTTGGCACTTGGTGATGGGGAGATATTATCATAGTGTAACCAAAGAAGAAGAGACCTAGGTGTCTAGCCTTATTTTGATAAGAATGTCAAGGACTCAAGAAACATAATTTTTTAATTCAGTGATTTTTATTGATAAATTGGTCACAATCCATAGCACAATTGATATATTTCAGAGGAAACACCTCCCTCCTACCTCAAAATAAAGAACCTCAAAATAAAGAACCCCCAAATAATACCCGATATGGTGGTGCAATTCTTGTAAAATAGGTAAAAATGAATACAGTTTTTATATAATTATGTCTCTAGTACCCTGGTGGGGGTAGGTCAATCGAATGACAAAGCTATGTACCGTATCCCCTGGTGAGTAAATGGCACACTAAATAAATGACTTCTGTTTAACTGTAATTTAACAACACATTTGTTGACAGAATTCGCGCTACAACCTCAGTTCAAGAATGCTGGATCCGCACCTGAATGTCCTGTATAAAATTGCCAATTATACAATGTTCTTCAATAATAAGAAGTACAAAAATATTAAGAAACTTTTTGTATTAGAACCAGCTGACATTTAAGAAACTTCCTAGTACTAAAACGCTAGTCTCTTATATTACAAATTGTAGAGTATGTATAGACCTAGGGGCTTACGTTATTAAAGCTAAAGAGAAGCAAAAACACTCCTGAAATATGAAGGACTTGTCCGCTATTGCAGGTCTCAAGGTGAATCTTACACCCAACCACCTCAAGGCTAGGTCAAGATTCACCGTGAATCTGCACCTAATACAAATAGATGCAATGTGAATCTTTAACTAATGAAATAGTAATATGTGGTGAATATTGCACTAATATCTTCATATGTGGAGTGAACAGTGTACAAATATATATGGCTTGTTCTTGGGTTAAATTTCAGAGGTGAATCATGAACTAACAAAATAATAATTTGGGTGAATCTTTGACAAAAAATTGTGAACTGGGGTGAACCCTTGAGGGGGGTAGGATTATGATAAAGATTGGCGTCTGCATATAATATAGCAATATCTCATAACGCAACATGATTATTTCTACATATAGTAGTTTAGCATAGCGCCATCATCTTAAATTTGGTGGTCAAAGAATTATGCATGCTCCAAATTGTGTATGCTGCATATGAAGCAGTATTGGCAACGTATATAATTTTTGCTATATTTGGAACGAGTCAATCCCCAGCAGAGCACACACATCACAAGACTATCCCGTCATATAGGTGGATGCTCTCAAGCCAGGGAGCTGTTTGTAACATTCAACCTGGGGGTCTCAAGCCAGGGAGCGGTTTGTAACATTCATCCTGGGGGTGTCAAGCCAGGGAGCTGTTTGTAACATTCATCCCGGGGGTGTCAAGCCAGGGAGCTGTTTGTAACATTCATCCTGGGGGTCTCAAGCCAGGGAGCGGTTTGTAACATTCATCCTGGGGGTCTCAAGTCAGGGAGCTGTTTGTAACATTCATCTTGGGGGGTCTCAAGCACTGACCTGTTTGTAACATTCATCCTGGGGGTGTCAAGCCAGGGAGCTGTTTGTAACATTCATCCTGGGGGTCTCAAGCACTGACCTGTTTTTAACATTCATCCTGGGGGTCTCAAGCCAGGGAGCTGTTTGTAACATTCATCCTAGGGGTCTCAAGCACTGACCTGTTTGTAACATTCATCCTGGGGGTCTCAAGCCAGGGAGCTGTCATTCTAGTGACAACTCCCTGCTCCAACCCTCCATAATTTACAGAGGCATCTGATTGAAGGGATATTTGATTTCACTCTCTAATGTCGATGCTGGTCTTTCAAAGCTGCAACATTCATTCTCTCTTACTCAATCCAATCCAGGCAGGCTCAATCAAAGTGATTTATATCACCACATGAACTGGGGGTGGGGGAGTGTAGCCTGATATTATTATTTCCCTATCCAGTGTGGATGATGACCTATTTTAATTGTCTATGGCATCATGTAGCTACAGTTATGAATGTTGAGATAATGTCATCATCATACATAATCCCCCAGCTCTCTTCTGTGGTACTCCCTGCAGTCAGTTAATAGTCTCTATCTCCGCAGGCAGTTGATATATATAATCTAATAATAAAAACATTCACCCCTCTATAGAGAACAAATGACCCCATGTCTCTAAAGGTCAACATTCTCATGCTCATTAGGCTGAGCTAAATCTACTGCATATATTTGTATCTCTTTGTAAATTGGATTTAAATTCAATATGATCATAGCCTATCAATGAAGACCAAAGGATCATTTGACCTGTACTGTTGGGAAACATTATCCTGGATTCATTATTATAGAATGAATGAATGAGTGAATGAATGAATAGGTTTCCTGGCCCCCTTCAACGCAGTGGTTATATGAGCCACCCAAAGCCTTTGATATACCAGTTAGAGCCACTGGAATATAAGGGATCAGTATAGTAGCGTAAAGAAAATATGAGAGCAGCAACGGCATATAAACTCAAATGAAAAATTGCCAACGTCAATACTACCACTAAGCCAGAGTCTTCTATACAAGGACCATAAGAAACTAGGGTCAGGCTTTAGTACTAACAAGTTTCTTAAATTTTTGGGCGATTTTAGAACTAAAAGTTTATTAGCAGTTTCTTAAGTTTAGTTAGCGAAGAACATCGCATAATTAGCAATGTTGTGCGTGACATTTAGGTGTTACAATTATTGATGAAAATAGGTTTAATGGTGATTTTAAGACTTGGTATAACAACATACTGAGAGTAAATTGTACAAATTACCCAACCAAAGAAGCCAATTATTATTTTAGCAACTAAAATTTTCAGAGTTTCTTAATAATTTTCAATGTAGTACTAAAAAATTCAACATTTTGGGGCCCTACTAGTACTTTCTTATAGAAGAGTTTCTTATAAAAAAAAGTGTAGCTCAGACCTTTGGTATACATCGGTGTGTCCCAAAGTGTAGCTCAGACCTTTGGTATACATCGGTGTGTCCCAAAGTTTCCCCCAAATAAGCAATTTTAGTAAAATAGCTGGAATTAACAAAATTACAAGGGATAGAAAGGATTAAACAAAAATTCTGAGCACCCCATAGGAAGGACTACTATATACCCAATGGTCATTATCACCAATTTTCATCAAAATCCATAGCAATCAGCAGTAAGAGTAGTTAAGTATTTTCAAAGAATGACCCTATATGATCTTTGACCTCAAATTTCTGAACACTCCATATTAACCCGTGCCCAAGGATCATTGTGTCTGAGTTTGGGAAAAATCCACCAATGACTGTAGGAGAAGAAGTAACTTTAATCAATTGTTGACAGATAGACAGAAAACATAATAATAATAATCGGCCTGGAAGGCTTTATTTAATTTTACGACGCTTAAGCGACCACCGAAGTGGGAGAAGCAAAGGCTTTTAAATTACAACTTCACGTCTGGTGGTCATCCAATTCATAAATTTTAAGCCAAATTCGGATCTTTTAAGTTGAGAAAGTCGTTCGCATGGGAAAACCATGGTTGCTCTCGTATGAAAAACCCACACTACTAGGCCTGACCTGGGATTCAAACCCTAGATCTCCCAGTTGCTGAGATTCATGGCTTCTAGAACCACCAACCTTATCCGCTCGGCCACAGCACTGGTAGCTACATTAGACAGATAGAATCACCTTTGCAATAACTCATAAACACATGATTATGCTTGTCTGAGCTAAAAATAAACTGTTAAACACAATTATAATGAGGAAGAATAGTTCTAAGCAAAATAAAAATCCACAGCAATCAGCTGTAAGAGTAGTTAAATATTTTGAACATATTCAAATAATGACCTCAAATGACCCCTATATGAACTTTGACCTCCCATTTCTTAACACTCCAAAGACCATACAGACTGTACAGTAAATTATTGTTATTGCAGATTCCCATTATAATGGACAAAAAATATTCACCCTAATTTTATTTTCCAAGAGCCTGCCATTATTATGCATTATATGTAGGCCTATATTACTGACTGTTCATCACAAAATTAAACTGCAAAGTTGCCAATGTGTTATTTTACATCATAGCCATGTATGCATAGACAGGAACAAGTGTGTGGTGTAGCGGTAACACTACTCGCTTTGCACCAATGCGGCCGGGGTTCGATTCCCCTGGTCGGTATATGCAAATAATTTACTTCATACTTGCAACTAGAGGTTTTCCTCCAGGCACTACAATTTTTCCTCTACGTGTCTACCCCTTGTTTGTGATTTTACATGGGCTCGTCGACCTTCGTGTAATAGGGATTTGGTTTCCTTTGAAGGGTCCATATCCAACTTGGATGAAATATAATAATAATAATGACCCCGTCGTCTCACTTCTGGATATGGAAAGCCAAGATTGAGGTCTAGCTAGCTACTCAGAAATGTACAATAGCCAAAATAGCTTACATACACAAAATAGCTTACATACACAAAATAGATATAGTGCAGTATATTCATGGAAGCATATTTTTGGTCAAATAATAATAATCCCTTTCGGTTCGTTCGTTATCCAACCCTCTGAGATTCAACAGTTCTTGGTAAATTCCACCACATCACTGATAACGGAAACACTGGAGTGTTAGTGGCGGGGTGCTAATAAATACTAAAATATATTTCATTTTCATGAAACAGTAAGCTCTCTGGCAGGACATCATCGGTTACTGCATGATGACAAGGAATTGCATAAGGCCCTACGCAGCTAATATTCACAGCTATATTTCACCACAGGGCTTACTGGTGATTGTGGTATCAATGTCAGTATGGCAGGTAATCTGCACTCTACGTAAATTAACAATTAGCAGGGAGTACAGGCCGCATCTTACGAATATGGCAGCTAGGTAATCTGCATTCTACGTAAATTAACAATTAGCAGGGAGTACAGGTTGCACCACACAAATATGACGGGTAATCTGCATTCTATGTAAATTAACAATTAGCAGGGAGTACAGGTAGCACCATACAAATTGAGAGTACATTCACATTGCATATATATTCCATATCTCAAATACAGGAAAAGGGGATTGATCAGATTGCACTTTTTATAAGAAACTACGGTCAGGCGGTGGCACCCTATTGGTCCAAAGGCCAGAGATACTATTTTTATAAGAAACTAGGGTCAGGCCCTATAGTAGGTACTAAAAAGTTTCTTAAATTTTTGCCGATTTTACTACTAAAAGTTTCTTAAGCAGTTTCTTATTTTTTTACTATCAAAGTATACATGGCATAATTGACAATCCCTGTGCAGGACATCTAGGTGTTGAAATTGGTATGTTATAATGTGTCTTAAAATAGTGGCTCACACAACAGGTTCTCCGATTATATACAGATCAATCAAAGTTTTCATAAACCAGTCGATAGGCCTATATACTTTTATAGGCTCATTGTATATTAAGCAAGGGATAAATTAGTGTGGGATAATTGATTAGCAGTTCAGGCGTGTAACTGCTAATCAAAATCAAAATTGATTAGCAATTACTACATTTTGATTAGCAACATTGTGTAGGAAGTGATAAATGTTGCATTTCAGTCATGTTTATTTGTCTTATAATCTCAATAACTGACTAATTTGACTGAACCCCATTATAAATTATGGAGATCTCATCATTTGCGTGCAGTAAAATATTAGCGTTCTTTTTTGACAATCAAAATTGAATTTGATTCGCAATAGCGCCATCTTGGATCGCAAATTGCGATGCGAACGCCACTAATTTATCCCTTGTTACTCATCACTTGGCATTGAAACTGCCATGCTACTATTACAGGTTCTGTGTTCTACTGGGTCCTGCTTTGTTTTGCTCTCAAAATAGTACAGAATTACAGGATTTAATCGTTCTCTAAAATTTCAATTATGTTTCCTCGATTAATTAATTGATAATAATAAATAATAATTACATTTATTCATAGCATCAATTACATTGATCGATTAGGTTTCCTGGCTCTTTTCAATGCAGAGGATACATGAGCCACCCAAAGCCTCAGATGAATCAGTTAGAGCCACTGGAATATAGAGCCACTGGAATATAGAGCCATCTCCGTATTGGAACGCCTGACCTTCTGATCACGAGACCTACGCTCTCTTGACATGTATATAACATTGAGAGCTCCATACATGGGAAACAACGGATATATTACCATGTTGCAATCAGAAAACTGTTTTACTAAGGGCAATATAATTACAAGACTGAACAACGTCTAACAATGTCTTACATGAGCCACCCAAAGCCTCAGATACATCAGTTAGAGCCACTGGAATATAGAGCCATCTCTGTATTTGACCTCCTGACCGTCTGTATGTTAACGTCTTACTTCGGACCATTCTGTAACCATACACAGCTCTACATGCGATATAACATTTGTAATCATAATTTATTATCATTCCAGAGAACAGGTGACAGGGTAACCTAATTGGGTGTTATTACAAACGCACTGCACCAGTACCGTGGGCCTACAAGAGCCAATCGGTAGGTGACATTTTCCCACAAACTTTATTATCGAATCATGCATTAATGCACGCGGAATTGTACAAAAATGTGTTGGCTTTTGCATTCCAGTTTCAATTTCACTTTGAGAATGTGTCACATATGTATATAGAAGGTGAGATATGCCCCGGCAGAGCGGCATAGACAGACACACTGTGAGATATGTAAATGAAGTCTGGCATGTAACAGTGCTCAATTTGATTTAATTCATGCATCGGCACAACCAATTACCCCCAGCCCACAATGAGGCCCCCAGCGCAAATCTAATAAATTATCCTGGCTGCTGCCGCTGCTGCCACAGCATTTAACCGTCCTCCGGTCTGCTCAGCTCCAGACACATCCATGTACCATGTACTACTGTAAGTAAACAGAGAACAACAATTGCACAATGAACTCCGGGAACCCTGCGCGATTCCGAATCATGTAAATTCCCCGCTACTCCAACCATCAGTTGTCGTTATCGTCACAGGAGCGGTCTGGCCTCCTGTCAACGACTACAGCACAGTGGGACTCACAGCCGGCCATGACAGCACCCTGGGGCGCGCTGGGCTAAACACTCTCAAAACGGTGCTTTTGACACCACAGTTCGTTAAACATGCCATCCTTGAATTTCGCTAGAAAAACAACAGGAAACGTTAAACAGGTCTTAGGGCAAACAAGTTTTGACAAATCCCGTCTGAGAATTCCGTTCGTCCGACTCACGACGTGGACAGGAATAGTCTGGCACTCCCCCCAGCTGTTGCCGCATTCAGGACCACAAAGTCGTGGCGAGAAAAATGTAGAACCTCAGAAGCAACCTGGCAGAGGTGAATTACACCTCAACAACCCCAAGGAAATATTGTACTCTATTTAGACTGAGCTACATCTGATCCGATTCAGACAGTCACCAAATCAACTCTTCGTTCGGCAGCTGCAAATCACAATAGTCACAACAGTTGAAGGATACATACCCTGGAATTGACTTGATTATTTCCTCACATATTTACAAATTTGCTTTGTGTTCTCTATTTATTTTGTTCATCAAAGGAAAGTTATTATATTGAACCCAAGGGATAAAACTTGGTAAATGCGGTGAACTTCAAGCGTAATTAGAGTGAATTCCGTGTAGTCATTTGTTGAACTAATTTGTGGAATTATTGATGCAACTTCAGTTAACCTGCACTGCTTCAGTTACTTCGACAATGAATCTACAGTATAATTACACTTGGAATTAAACATAACAGGCAGTGTATATTTACTTGGATTCTACCAAATTTCTTTTGGATTATAAACATGGCAGGTTTCATATGGAATAAAGCGTTTTTTGTAATTTTAGTTTCTATCGGAATTTGTGCTGCTTCTAAGTATGATCACAAAACTGAGAAACACGCTGAAAAGCTGCCGACTTCCAGACAACATAAAAATGTGAAATATGTGGAGAGACTTTTGAAGGCCGAGATGATCGATCGACTGATGTCTGAAATGTCATACGTGACCTATGTCGGAGAAAAAGACAACGGATTTGAGGTGCATAAATTGAATTCTGAGGAAATTAACATAACTCTTGCATGGATTGAGAGTACTGATACCGATCATCCGTCGTCTCATAATTCTTCAAGGCAGCGAAGATCGAGTTATAAAGAGGATTTCACGGCCGCTTGGTCTCAGAATACCTCTGAGCTGCACACCGTCGCACCATCAAGACATAGCCGGGCCATTTATAAAGACGACACCCGATCCATTATATTTGACCCGTACCACAAGAGAGCGTTCCCGTTCAACGTGGTGGTACACATTGCTCCCGGCTGTACGGGCACTCTGATTGGACGACGGCACGTGCTAACGGCGGCAGACTGCATCCACGACGGGGAGAAACTGCTCCACAACATCCAGCACGTCAAAGTGGCAATCTACAGGCAGCACGGCAAAGTCAAACGCAGAATGGCAAACAGGCCGTGGAAAAGGGCGGTGAAGTGGTTTAAGGTCGACAAGATCTACATACCGAACGGGTGGCGCTGGCAGTTGGACCCCGACAGGTACAACTACGCCGTGCTGGGACTGAACGGGGCGCACTTCAACAGCTGTATGGAGATGGACGGCAACGCAAACTTTGCCGTGGCCAGACGCAACCGCATCCACTTCTCCAGCTTTGAGCGTCTGGACTACGACGCCGATCCTGTGCTGATGTACCGGTACTGCTACACGGAGAACTCTATGATGTACCTGTACGAGCAGTGCGATTCAACGGACGAGGCTACCGGTGCCGGGATCTACTACAGGTACTGGGACTACAGCACCCGCGCCTGGCAACGCAAACTAATCGCTCTCAAATCAGACAGGCAGCACTACCTCGAGATGCACAGCAAACATCACGGTCACGAGAAGAAACTAGTGGGCAAGGACCTGAGGATAACTCCGCTGGTGTTCGCCCAGATCTGTTTCTGGGTCAGTGACGATATCACTAGCTGTAGGATGGGCCGTATATCGGATCCTTGCTTTGCATCAGTCAAATAGAGAACAGAGTACGACATCATCATGTTAATCACTGGCATGGGGAGAGTGTTAACACAACGACAAGTCGGGTGGTAACTGGATAAACTACCTTCAAGAAGGAAGATATCAGACCCTCGCTTTGCATCAGTCATAATAAAGAACACTGTTACATCATGTTAATCACTTGACATAGGGAGAGAGTGTTAAAACCAGGCCAAGTCGGACAGGCAGCATTAAGATAAACTACCTTCAAGCCCTGCTTCAAGCAGGAAGATATCGGAACCTTGTTGTGTATCAGTCATATAGAGAACACTGTTAAATCATATTAATGACTGGCATGGGAAGAGTGTTAAAATCAGGACAAGTCACGCAGCATTAAGATAAACTTCCTTCAAGCAGGAAGATATCATACTCTCGCTTTGCATGAGAGATATGCATCCTGCTATTCACTGGCACATGAAGAGTGTTATAACACTCCAGAGGACAAGTCAGGTGGCCATTATTGATGAACTATATACCTTCAAGAATCAAGATATCAGACCCTAATTGTATGCTTTGCAAAGAGAAACATAGCTTGTGATACAGGGTAAATATTGATTTTATTTTGAGGAACATATTTTCAAACGTTTAATGCTAATTTTCACAAAGAAGCACACTTTTACATGGGGGGCTATCGCCCTTGGCTCTGGTCTAATTTTGACGCTGGTGTGACATCATGTTAATCATTGACATGGGAGACAGTATCATGGTGTTAAACAAGGACATGTCATGAGCTACACTAAGCTGATGAACTACCAGTAACGCTGAAGTCTGGAATATGAGTGGTTTTAACTGTTGATGTACATATCAAGGATAATTACATTGGTTAATAGCTGTCTATTAATTTAATATAAATATGATATCTGCTCAAGGCGGTGTGTTTCTATCCATGCATATACTATAACCATGGTGGGGCAGTGCATATTAACCATTGTGTTAGTGGTGGTACTGGTTGTGTGTATTCACCAGGCATCATTTATTAAACCAATGCAACTGTCCATCATAATCTTCACCCCACCCTCCCTCAAGGGTTCACTCCCTGTTCACCAACGGTGTAACATTTTGTTAGTTCATTAGTTAGAGATGCACTGCCATGCACCCATTTTTGTCAGGTACAGATTCGACCTAGCTTTGCATTGGGGGGGCAGGATGAACATTGCCTTGAGGGGGGCAGGATCAAGATTACATTGGACACCTGCATAAGCAGTACTGATCACTTTAAAAGATTGACTTTAATATGGATACCATCAACGCTTCTCTGTGTTTATCAACTGAGTGTTGAATGTTGCGGTATGTATACAAATGTATATATATATGGACAAGTCAAACACCCTTAACATCACTGGGTAACAATTAATGTCTTTATAAACATAACAGCTAGTTCTCAACAGCTTGTATTAATGCTATAGGGCATACATAATTATAATCCATGGTGCACCGTCATGGCAGATCGGGCACTATGTCGGTATTATTCATTTTGAGATACAGTATGAGAGCTAGGTGATCATCCAAAATGGATCACTTGCGCAATTAATGGCAAGTGACAAAACAGAAATACAGTCAATTATAAAGTTAATGTTTTCTTGAATTTGGCTTCAAAATAAAGCTATTTGCGTCCCATTTCTTAGTACAATAATATCTCAACATGATCAAGTACTGACATAATACCTGATCTGTCATGGTGCATCACATAAATTAAACAAAATAACTTGATGATTCATCAAAGTATAGTCATAATATAGTAGGCCTATACATAAGGCCTTTTTGCAACTGCATGTAACAGCTAAAAGAGACATTTTGCCACTATACAAACAAAGTTTAGAGTAGCGGGCCTACTAGTTAGGAATATGTACACCTACAACTTTAACAATGCAAGTAATTTAAGCAAGATTGACCCTCATCATGCCTGAGGGTTCATTTACAAAATATTTCTTACTGTAATTGCCTCATATTCATGAAACCTATTATTTTTGTATTACTGCATATATCGCCATAGATACTTAGCGGGTTCACCAAGTTTGTTAATAATGTTAGTTGATAAATTATATACAAAATGCTTCAAACTACAGCAAATTCGGCCATTACGTTCTCAATATATCATGGTTTGAATTTGGCAATTACAAAACGCCACTTTATTTAAAATTGTCTTTGTCAAGACTATTTAAAGTGACGTCGCGTCCTTACAACTAAAGTACAGGTAAATAGATTGTAAATACGTTTTCCCAAAATGTTAACGTCTGACAACGTTCAAACCTTTTTGAGAAAACGTATTTACAAGACATTTACCAGTATCTGTACTTTAGTTGTCAGGACGTGACATCACTTTATTCTTGATAAAGACAATTTTAAAACAGTGGTGTTTTGTAATTGAAAACTTCAAATACCAATATATTGAGAATTGACTCTAGTTTGAAGCATTTTGTAGATAATTATTTCCTGCTCTACAATTCCAACTAACATTATTTACAAACTTGGTAAACCCTTGAAACTTAAATTAAAACTACCAAAATTTTCAGTCGAAATCACAGTTGGAGCAATTAGATACTTAATAATGTGCATGCCTGCTTACAATTACATGAAATGTGACCCCTTGAGGTGATATATCAGCATGATAATGGTTATTTAATAATTGTAAAAATAAAAATATATTATTAATTTTGTTTCTTAATAACCATATATTATTCATTTATCCTTTTTTCATCGTCGTTTAATAAGATTTCACCAATCCTTATTAAATCTAATAATTTTACAAGCATTGAATTATTAACACAATATTCAACGAAAAGGAAATATGTCAATTAACAATAATTAGGCCCTTTCACACCAAAACTGGTTTCAATTGTGATTTGCGGGACGACACATACAGATCAATGTCTTATAGGGAATAACATGGAACCGTTTATATCAAACAAGATGTTAAAAAACTTCATCAAAACTATGGAAAATTATCTTTAAAGTGGTATTTAAACCATTTATTCCTCCTCTTCCTCCGGAAAATATTAGTTACTGAATACCACAAGTTGGCAACATATAATGCATTGTTTGGGACTATTTTGACATTTCTGCCCTTTGTAATAAATGTGAGGACCGCCTGTGTCTTCCCAGCTTGCATTACATGATAATAGGAACACGATACAGGAACATACTCTCAATGTCACTGTACTTTGGTTAGACCGAACTAGGGCAGATAGAAATCCGTCATTATGGGCTGATAGAAACAAGGTCTGCATTCATATGGCGAGTAATAAATACTGAAATTAAAAGCATCGACCTTAACCCTTTCCAGGCCATACCTATTATGCGTAGGACCCTACCTGACAGCCAGAGGCTGGCAGCCAGAGGCTGGCAGATAGGGTCCTACACATTTCACGTAATAAATACTGAAATTAAAAGCATCGACCTTAAAGTATTCTTAATTACAATTGTGGAAGTAGGGACCTATTCATTTATATATGTAATACAAATTTAATAGGATTTAATTTTAATATCATCACAATTCATATTTATGATATTCAATTGAAAGTCTTGTATTATTATTTTAATTTACTTTAAATTGCAAATCATAAAATTTAATTAAAATTGCCTTATCGGGATAAAATGTTTACTACGACAGCCGTGCCCCTTATTATAAATAACATATTCATGAATTAATAAAAAAAATCTCAAATTGACTGAACCTGTAGTGTGTTGAATTAAGTATGACGGGCGGATTTCAAAGTTAATGTTTAATTGCCCTACAATATTACTAATGAAAATATTAGGCATGATTTTGTGTTACTGCGTAGCACCATAAATTAAAATGTAAAAATAGTTAGGTATTGTCATTGTCCTAGAGCATGATAATATGAAGTGTATCCGCATTGAAGCATGATATGAGATAAAACGGATAGATGATGATGAACTTTAAGTCAGAGATTGCATACTTTGTTGGGGT
>JAODAI010494051.1:0-13638 GCA_027575025.1 Scotoplanes globosa
GTCTGACACGGGGCACGAAGTCTGACATGGGCTAAGACCAGAACAACACACAATGCATGTCAGGTTCATGCAGTCCATAGTGGCCTCAATTGGTTGTCTTATTGTGGATACTCCCATAGTATGTGTACTATATATACAAAGTATATACACTATGCTGTGCATTATACCATGACGGCAATTCAATTGGGAATTGCCTGAGGCTCTATACAAACAAAATTGTTGGTGGACAGGAAATGGGGATTAACGAGAATGTACAGATGACCAGGGCAATCAAATTCAGAGATGCAACTCAGGCTTGTGTGTCGACTTCTCCTGAATTTGAAGTGTATGTATTTTACAACTACATGATAATATGACTAAATGATAAATTTGATTTATATATTATACCTTGTTCTGCATCCTCTCCCCAGTAGCAATAAACTCTGCCCGACCTCTTCCGGCATCAGCTAGACCCTGTATAAAACGTCTGGATGTATATTCACCTATACCGAAAGCATGGACTCTATACGGGAAAGAAATTGAATTTATCTAAGTATTTAAAAGTATATGAATATAATATTTTAGTTTATTTAACAACGGTTTTGGAACATATATATAATGTACCGTGCATTATCTATTATATATATATGTTTGGCTTGTAATGTATATAATATGTATTATCATGAATAAGCATAATCTATATTGTATATATCGTCTATATACTAGATATATTTACATATAAATATATATATCTAAATATATATGCCTATATTATAGGCCCCTATATTATTGTTTTAAGAATTATACTAATGTCGGAATCCGCGTGTTGATTTATTCAATTGGTTAAAAATATTTTAAGATTATAAAATTGACAAGTTTCATGATCGTTGATTATTTATTATATCAAAAATATATCCGAGACGAATGACTGACGCATAGTCCGAATACGTATGAATTATCATCGTTGATATAAATTAAAATCATTGTCCACCACCACTATCACGAGTATGAACTATCTATCTAAGTTTTACCTTTTGATATATGTGTTTTGTATCGCCCTGACGTCATGTCATGTTAACTAACAAATGGACAACATACCACACATTTCAAAATACTACTTCGGTTATTTGTTAATTAATTCCAGTAGCTCTAACTGGTATGAATCTAATACTTTGGGTGGCTCATATTACATTGAAGTTAGGGTTAGGAATGTTCTAGGGGCAACCCATCACTTTAAACATGTCCCAATTAATACAGAGTGTTGATGATTATATTACAGTAGCTCCAACTGGTGTGAATTGAATACTTTGGGTGGCTCATATTACCCTGACGTTATAAAGGGTCAATAAATGTCTTGCCAATCAATCAAATATACACGTCCAATTAATACAGAGTGCCGATGATTATATTCCAGTGGCTCTACCTGATGTGAATATAACACTTTGAGTGGCTCGTGTTACCTTGACATTACAAAGGGCCAAGAAAGTATTTGACCTCCATGACCTCAAATGACCTTTGATTACCACAAGCATACCACAAGTATTGGAGGTATTGGGGTAAACCTACACACAGAGTTTGAATTTTGTCGGACTTTACCTTTTTGAGATAATGTATTTACAATCCACATGAAGTACATTGAGTCAGACGTCACTTGATCTAGTCGAAAAATATTTTTCAACAAAATGGCGTTTTGTAAATACCAATTTCAAACCTTCATATATAAAAAATGGAAAGGGCTGTTCTATTCCTCAGTATTTGAAGCATGTAGTAGGTAATTTTGTACCCCTTTATATCAGGAAACATTATGTTTAAACTTGGTGAACCCTTTAACTTATTCCTTTATATATATATAAGTTTATGAATATAATAAACGATCTTTCTTTTGATTGCTTGAATCATACATTTCTTATTAAAAACTGGTTGCGTATCTTTACTTTGAAACCAAATCTACTTATTTTACCATATGGTTATTATGTTCTTCAATATGGCAATGACCATGAAAGATGTCGATACATATTGTTGAAGACACACTGTCCAATGTAAAACCTACTGATTTCTACCGAATATAAATATCATAGGCTCGACCGGGTTTCACACTGATGCGGATCTCAGGGAGTGTATGACAGGGCAAAATAATAGTTTTAGGATTGTTTCTAAAACTGATGAGCTTTATACCGTGTAAGAAAACTTAATTATGACCTTTCAACGGTGGTAAATCTAACAATCACTTTCAGCATAAAGCGATATCGACCGATTTTGGAAAGGTTGAAACTCGAAAACGACACAGCATATCACGCTAATTGTTCTATGTTAATTTTAGACATATTAGATCATTGGGATACAGTTCTGCAGTTTCAGCGAAATCCTAGTCTTCATCAGTCGATTTTTATGAAAATTGGTTGATTTGAGACGGAATTACGTTATATACTCTCGGGATACCATGTCTTAACCCTAACTTATCCGGGGCCATAGTGCCCCCTCGACATGTTTTACTCTTGAATCGTAACCGCTTGGGCTATATATATTATTTTTAGGTGACTTTTTTCTCTCTGTTCTTGCGCACAATTTGGCACTATCTCCGTTCATGTGGACCTCCTCATGTTGATGACACATGAATTTTAAAAATGTATGTTTTAAAAATATGCAATTATTGCATATATTTGTACACTTAAGCATTCTTAGCATAGATTGTAGGTGTTATAACAATGTTGCTTGTAAATATATTGACATGTAATTAATTTTGTTAGTATAAACTTGTTGCCAAATACACCGCATTTCATCTCAAACAATAAAATACATAAACAATAAAACAATGTAATACATAATACATAAAAACAATAGAATACATAGAAAATACGGATAATCATAAAAAACAATGAAATACATAATAAATTACTAATATGTCACAATAAAACCATTTTTTCGCATATATTTGTTTCCAAATGCATTGCTAACACAGGTATTCCCTTCCATATATCTTTATATTTGTTTATAATGAAGTTATATTATATTAATCTAACAATCACTTTCAGCATAAAGCGATATCGACCGATTTTAGAAAGGTTGAAACTCGAAAACGACACAGCATATCGCGCTAATTGTTTTATGTTAATTTTAGACATATTAGATCATTGGGATACAGTTCTGCAGTTTCAGCGAAATCCTAGACTTCATCAGTCGATTTTTATGAAAATTGGTTGATTTGAGACGGAATTACGTTATATACTCTCGGGATACCGTGTCTTAACCCTGACTTATCCGGGGCCATAGTGCCCCCTCGATATTTTTTACTCTTGAATCGTAACCGCTTGGGCTATATATTTTATTTTTAGGTGACTTTTTTCTCTGTTCTTGCGCACATTTTGGCGCTAACCCCGTTCATGTGGACCGCCTCATATTGATGTCACATGGATTTTAAAAAGGTATGTTTTAAAAATGTGCAATTATTGCATATATTTTTACACTTAAAAGCATTCTTAGCATAGATTGTAGGTGTTATAATAATGTTGTTTGTAAATATATTGACATGTAATTAATTTTGTTAGTATAAACGTGTTGCCAAATAAACCGCATTTTATCTCAAACAATAAAATACATAAACAATAAAACAATGTAATAGGCCTACATAAGACATAAAAACAATAGAATATATAGAAAATACGGATAATCATAAAAAACAATGAAATACATAATAAATTACTAATATGTCACAATAAAACATTTTTTTCGCATATATTTGTCTCCAAATGCATCGATAACACAGGTATTCCCTTCCATATATCTTTATATTTGTTTATAATGAAGTTATATTATATTTCAAGTCAAATTTTAGTTGATTTCGTTTTTTGGGTAAAAAAATATGAAATTTCCATATTTCCGTTGGAATTAGCGTATAATTAACAACAATTAACATAACAATTAACATAATTAAGATTTTTGGGTTCCATGCTGTTCATAACACATTTTTCTATAGGCATACCATATTTCGGATCATTCGGATAATACATGGCTGAGATCATAGTGGGGGGCGAAGATCAAAATCGCCCGGGTAAGTTAGGGTTAATTAAACTAACATTGATGCCATCGACTCATGCCAATAATGGATGAACTGGACAGGGAAACAACAAGTTCTGGAGCCCGGATAACCATTGGCAACCTTTTCACCGGAGATAGCTCCTGCTAAAGATATCATCCCCTCCGCGAAGTCATTGAAAGTGTTATGTATGTTTATGCTGATCAACTATATTAATTTCTTCATGTGCAGATGCTGAAATAAAAGCGTTGTTCTAGAAGGCATTAGAACAACGCTTTTAGGTAACGACATTGGTAGGCTATGCAAAACAAAATGCGACCGCAGTGATGCCAACTATCATTGGATTATCCATGTTACTTGTAAGAATTGTTGGCAATGGATCACAGTATCGATTCGGAGACAAACGTTCCACAGTCCACCATTCATCTGAATCTGAATGGTTAACGTCGCTAGAATCCCAAATTGGTATATACGCAACTGAATGAGACAGAGAGACACTAGTCATGTAATATTGGTCGCATCGGTGCCCCTTTAAATCGTTCAACACTGGTACTGTTCACTGTGGCATCACTTAGGTGATTCCAATCGACGAAGACCTTGTAAAAGAACAAATTATCTGTATTTGCCATGCTACGCAGATGGAACTTGAAAGCCTTTTGATGGATACAAGCATATTGGTGAACAATGTTAAATGCAATACATTATGAATAAGTTGTAGCTCTGATATTACAGCTTGTCTTCTAGGAGTAAGGTAATTATCTGGAGGGATTACGGGAATAAGCCCCTCATTAATTTTGTAGAGAAATGCCAAAATGCTTGTTAACGTGTCTCCTGCAGCGGTAGCAATTGAAGGTTGTCGAGTATAAATCTGACACAAACAGTTTCTCGGCTTTTATAATTACCAGTGATGAATCGAGCTGCTTGGTATTGGATGTGTTCTACTATCTTTGAGATACGAGTCCAAATCATTGCACCATACTCCAGACCTGATCAAATCATCGATAAATAAGCGTTCAGCTTACCAGATGTTAGCAATATCTTCAGGTCATCCGAAGGAAACCGACAATAGAAGTGGCTTCTTAGTGATTTTGTTGATGTGTGTTGTCCACTTCAGGTCACTCGAGATGGTAATGTCAAGATATGGTCAAGATGACACATGGTGGAGGACATCATGATTAAGTGCTTTTGCTTAGGATGCTCATGATAAAGCACATTTTTGTATTGAATCTCAGGTCCCATGTTGATGCCCAATTTGAAGGTTTTCGAGGATCTTTTTTAGAATGAGATAGTTTTGCGGATTGTTGAGCTGACGTTAGAGGAGGCAGTCATCAGCGAAAAGGCGGATTTGGGAGGTAACGCATTGAGGGATGTCATTAATATAGAAGAGGACCAATATTGAGCCGCGCAGGGTTCCGTGTGGTACGCCGAATAGTACTGGTGTCTCTTCGGTAGTCTCGTCATCCATGACGACTCTCATTGCTCATGTTGACAAGAACTTTGATAGATAGGCATGGATAGGGCCAGCGATGGGGCCAGCGATGCCATAGGAAACCAGTTTGTGGAGAAGTTTGTTGTGGATAAGTTTTCGTGCGGAACTGTGTCGGAGGCCTTTGATAAGTTACGGAGTGCGCAATTGACTTGCTTGCCGTTGTCGTTATATCTTAGTAAGAGGATGATTGGTGAGGTGAGGAGGGTACCATGTTGTGTGTTGCGGGGGGACTTTAATGCCCATGTTGGAGGCAAAGGGGTTGATGAAGAGGAATGTGTTGGGATTTTGGACGGGGTATGAGGCACATGGAGGGCAGCGAGTTGGTAGCGTTATGCCCCGTAAGGGCAGGGCGGTGGCCGGTTCTTTCTTCAAAAAGAGAGACAGTCATAACATCTCGTATAGGAATGGGTTGCATAAAATGGAGGTGGACTTGCTGGTAGTTAGGAAGGGGCAATTGTGGAGAGTCAACGACAGTAAGATTTTAGCCGTGGAGCATATTACCAGGCAGCATAAACCTATGCGTTTTGTATTACGGCTACAGAAGCGTAATGTGGTGAGGGATGTAGGCAAAAAAGTGATTAAATGGTGGCTATGTAAGGGGCAGGTGGCAGAAGTGTATAAGGATATTGTGGCGCGGAGCTTTGCGGACCTACATGAGCAGGTAGATGGGATTGATTAAGAGAGTGGGCTATTTAAGCTTGCTTTTGTGGGTGGGACAGATACAATATGTGGAAGGACGTTGGGCAAGAAGGGATGTTTGTGGAAGAAAAGCCAGATGTGATGGACGAAGGATGTAGAGAGGGTAGGGTGTGGGTGAGAGTATGGAGGCCTGGAAGAAATTAGAAGAGGCTATGGGTTGTGGGATACAACCGGAGTTAGCCTTACGCCACCTTTATTGGCATAAAAAAGAGGCAGCTACAAGGGCCGCAGAAAAGGGAAGATGTGATATGGAAGATTGTATGTATAAGCAGCTGGATGATGATGGAGGGAGGACACTTATCTTTAAGATGACATGGAACAGGAAGGAAGAGCGTGTTCAGTGTTTGACCTCAAATGATATTTGACCTCCACCAAAAATAACACATGTCTTGTATGCATTGGGGTCAACCTGTTAACTTTTGGAGAAAACGTATTTGCAAGCCATTTATCAGGCTATTTCTATGCTTTAGTTGTAAGGACCATACGTCAAAATAGTCTTGATAAAGACGTTTTTCAAACATCAATATATTGAGAACGGAATGTCCGTTTTAACTCTAGTTTGAAACATTTTGTGGATAATTTTCTTCTCTATATTATCAACTTACATTATAAACAAACTTTACAATCCCTGTAACATCACTTATTACACTCGGTATAGACTACTACAAATATTGTTTACTCTGAATGAATGCCATTATACTCCATTAGACCAAATCTAGCTGCAGAAAGTAGGAACATGGTAGGTCTATGATCTCTCATGATTATAATTGTTTCAAGCTTATACAGGTACCTACACCATGCATGCATGTATATCACAATATTCATGTCTATACTAGCACTATCCAAACAGCAGATAATACGTCAATGTACACGAATACGCAAGCGATCCGTATGTATCCGAACAAAATCTAAACGATAATCTTTTCTAGACCTATTTCAACTTACATTCATTCTACGAAAGACAGTTAATTGTACAAGTGACATCAACGCAACCGTCTGGAAACTGAATGTTCTATAGCTTGATAATCATTTAATTATGACATGTTCACACATTTGTAAGACACTGTCTGATCTAATGACGTCAGTATGAATCAATTTAAATAATTTAGATTGGATCTCGCTCGATTCGAATTAGAGGTAGGCCTATGCTACATACTACAGACTTGTGCAAGTAATTGACAAAGTGAGATACGGTGATTCGGTATTACCATATATAATATATATACATATATATACACATATATACATATATATAATATATAGCATAAATACCGATAATAATGTATGTTTATATTAATATAAGTGTTATAATATACCGAAGATACCACATTACTATATTTCATATATATTATTATTACTAAAACATTTACACATAATGATATTGCATGGTGGTTTACAATATAGCATACATACATTACAGCTGCATTTACTTTTAACATTATGGCAAGCATAATGCTGAATTACGAAGTCCCGCGATGCCTTCCTTGCTTATTTTACTATTTAAAATATTCCCAGATTAAGATTATACTTAGAAATTTTGCCTCTATTTTTGGTTTGGTTAGCGTGGGTGCGACGATGAGCTTGTTGGTGTACAAATACAAGTCATCTAAATAAATGCGACCTTCCGTACATTGGGTTGTAGTCCACCACATTCAGACTTTCGAGTCACATAAATTGCAAAAGTTTGTTTTATTGCGGATTAATATTTATTGGGTTGGTCTTTATGACACATCCAAATGGGAAACGGGTTTCAGCTCAGAAGTTACATAATTTGCATTGGCTTAAGTGTATGCCATTTTCGCGCCAAAGTCTTGTGTGCAAGTCAATGCAGGAATGAGCCGGTCGATTTGTAATAATTTTAATATTTTCAAAATGGCCGCTATTTATTTATAAGGCTCATTATCCCTGAAAATATATATGTATAAGCTTGAAACAATTATAATCATGAGAGATCATAGACCTACCATGTTCCTAATTTATGCAGCTAGATTTGGTCTAATGGAGTATAATGGCATGAATAGTACTGGCATAAATGGCATAAATGGCATAAATGGCATAAATAGTACTGGTGTCATTTCAAATTATGTTTAGTATATTGATACAAGAACCAGTCTGCTGAAGCTTTGAAACATATTTTCAAAAGTCAAATGACCCCTCTAAAACAGGTAAGTCAATGGCAAAACATCATTCGATCACAATCAAATTAAAGAACATTATGTGATGTACCGTGGCAGATTAAGTATTATGTTTGCCCTTGGCCATAATTATGTTGATAATATGAATTATTCTAAGTTACTGTTATTGGAGTTGTTCATATTCCATTGTAGAAGTGATATATTCTAGAGGAAGACCTCTAGTTCGTCAAATTAAAGAATGCCGGCATAAATATCCGATATAGCATGGTGCATCACATATGTAACCTAATATATACACATATGTATTGCAAGGTGTTCAATATTTGTGTTGTTTTAGATGCATACTGTGAATTAGTAGTCAATTACTTCTAAATCTATGTGTGGGCATATTCCGTCTTGGCGATTTCGGCAGTATTCGGTACAGTGCATCCCGCTATTCTTACAAGAACATATCAGGGTACATGTCACATGTACAGTACGTCATGCATTTGCAACGCACAATCTGCAATAGGGCATCAGGAGCTCATCTGCTCTCCATTTTCGTAGGCAACAGACCGTCGTATTGAATATTCCATCCCCAATCTTTCGGCTTCAGTACCACGTTTCATGTCCATATTTGAGTATGGGTATACACTATGATAATAATATTTGGCTGCATCGGATGTTGAGGACAGTTTCTTGATATCGAAACTCTTGAAGCTCTTCAGAACTTTGTCACCTTAAACAACTACCTCCTTAACATATTCAAAATGGTATCTCGTCAGTCTACCACGCAACATATATACCAACCCTTTAATTCACCTCATCAACTATGATTGCATCGTTGCGTAGCTGAACTCGACATGAAAGATTCACCAATCTGCATTGGCTCATTATATATTTGAATGCATAGCACATAACCTTCACCGATCATGTGGAGTACTAGACCATGGTATCACATTAACACTATGCATGTATAAATGGTAGGTATGTGCATAATCGGCATCCCAACTTTCATAGTCGCCTCGATATTCCACAATTCAAATTTGATTGCATTGTTGTCAGACATCATGAACAATTTGGTAACAAGTTTGTGGTAGTGGCACATTTGCATAAGGATGTCTGCATCTTCAGTAATTACAAATGGTTTTATGTATTTGGCCACATAGACTGATGTCTGAATAATCGGTAGATATGTATTGTCTTCTACATTTGTGGTATACATGCTCTCTTTAGGCATCTCATGTGATAACATATTTATAAATGCCTTCGTCTTCCCTTTGTATTGCAGGAACGTTTTCTTATTCATCTGAAGTGGCAAATCGATGACTAGCTTGACCTTTCCTGAAAATTGTCCACCCTTTGGTATGTTATGGTTTCGATTGTAGTGCAGATATCCATCGAATATAATGGATATATGTACTTCTTTACCATGCGTATATAAGCGATACTTATTTGGTTGTATGTTTGACCGCTTCACCGTGTATCCATGGCAACTGATACAAAAGGGAACCTCCGTCCAAAGTAGTGCATTATGCTTCAGTAACTGGAACTCTGGGGTAGCTTTATATTTTTTGGGCGAAAGCAAGATTCGGTTTTTGAAGCAGAATTAAGCAGCCCCTGTTTTGTGAAGAGTGGTGGTGGATACACATGGTGGAGATCATGTAAACACTTCATCATTCAGGTTGATATCGCTATCATTGGAAATTATTAGAAAAAATGTTTGGAATATAAGCTGGGAGCCGGCGCTTCTCTATAAGCAATCACCTTTTCACGCATTACTTTCACATGTTTTGTAACTTTGGGTCCTTCCATCTTCGAAATGATAGACGTTCCTAAATCTTCAGCCATGTGGTTGATGTATCAGTCATAATATGGTTGCATTTTACCTGTAGACTCATTAGCACAGTTTATACATGTGTGTATGTGCTTAACTTCTCCATCTCAGATGTTCGCTCTGCATAATCAGGCATTGTCAGAAGCCATTGTATCCGTTGCGTGTCATCCATTGCTCGATCATGCGTGATCCCGTCTTTGGTCTTAAAGGGTTCATAAAGTTTGTTTAATATTGAATTATCTACCAAATGCTTCAAACTAGAGTCAAATCGGACATTCCGTTCTCAATATATTGATGTTTGAAATTTTCAAATTTAGGACACCAATTTTTTACTAACGTCTTTATCATGGTCCTTACAACTAAAGTACAGAAATATTCAAGTCACAATGTTAACGATACAAACAAATAAAAGAAATGACCATCGGGGAAACCTACTCCCTACTCTTTGCGAAAAAATGGCCAGGAATAACGAGACAGGTAATCCTGTCCCGGTACCGCCATTTAACGTCCTCATCCGATAGACGCCCTTCTCCAGGTTTATCATACATGAACCGACATAGTTACTGGGGTGTGGCCACTGCCATAAATACAGCTACTAGGAGACACTGGTGAGAGTTGAGTGATTGTGGAGGACCAGTTGGTAATCCATCCCACATCAAGAGAGATAACTTCCTAACAGCACTTCAACAGCGAAGTTATATAGTACCGGATAAATGAAGTGGATTGCGGTTAACTACTACAATATGGTACCCAAAACACCCCAGGGGCAAATGAAGTTCATGAGGGATCCCTATAAGTATACTGAGAAAAACCTTTACAAGTTTCAAGTATGATAATTTCATTTGCACCGGCCGACCGGGATTTAAAACCGGACGCAGTGGTACAATGCGAGTAGCGCGTAGCGTGTATCACTATTATACACCACACACGGATTGCGTCTTCTTCCACACAAAACGGCCAAAGGGTTGTTGATTGTGTGGTCCTTTCTTGTCCTGGTTAATTGTTCTTTTTGAGAAGCTGCTTGAAAAAAAACACACTTAAAGGCATTGTAAAGTTTGTAAATAATGTTAGTTGATATTATAGAGATATATACAAAATGCTTCAAACAAGAGTCAAATAGGGGCATTCCGTTCTCAATATATTGATGTTTGAAGTTTTCAATTTTAGGACGCCAATTTTCAAGACTATAGTGACGTATGGTCCTTATAACTAAAAGTACATAATAGCAAGATAAATGACTTGTAAATACGTTTTCTCGAAAAGTTCAAGTCCGATAAATTTCAAACTTGATCCCAATGCATACACGACTTGTGTTATGTTTGGTGGAGCTCAAAGGTCATTTGAGGTCAAACACTATAGCCACGTCTTCAGTGTTTTACCTCAAATGACAATTGACCTCTACCAAAAAAGTCTTGTATGTATTGCGGTAAACATTCATGCCAAGTTTGAAATTTATCGGACTTTAACTTTTCGAGAAAACGTATTTACAAGTCATTTATCTGGCTATTATGTACTTTAAGTTGTAGATGTATTTCTGCAAAAAACACCTTTTTCAGAAGAAACTCGTCTATAGGAAACTAGTACCAGAAACCAAAAAGATTAGGATTTTTTTAGTACTATCATTCAAAAGTATTAGTCCCCCCAAATAGTATTGAAAATTATAGTAAATTTCTTCTGTTTTTGTGTACTGTGTACAATATACAGTACTTAGTATTGTGTTATGCTGTCACCTGTATATACTTAACAGCAATAACGATATAACAATCTCCATCAATAATTACAACACATATGTCCTAAGCAATTAAGATTGACAATGTTCTTCGATAGTAAAAATTAAGAAATTGCTAAGAAACTATTAGTCTGTAGTGAAGAGAGAGAGTGAAATCGGTAAAAATTTAAGACTAGGGCCTGACCTTAGTTTCTTATAAAAAGAGTATTTTAGGTTATTATAAATGTAATGTGTCAGCATATGTTGGTGATATGTGACATAAATTTGCAATTGAATTGAGAATTATATGATGTAATGAGTCTGGCTTTCATTCTACATTTCTATAATTTATCCCATTTGAGATCTTCCAGTAACTTGCTGACGTCACGGGTACGACTTTTTACACAAATCTTCTGCAGCACATCCATCGTCGCATATTTTCAATGGATTCCTTATATTACATGCTCTGTCGGTTCACGAGAATATACCCATATACTATATGCCTATATCTTCAAAATTATTGAAAATACCAGACCTTATAAATTAATATATTGCTCTATTTTCATATCGTTTTCATATCGTTGTTTGAATGAGTTATTGCTATAGCTCACTTTAATAATTATTTTCAGAAAAAATATATCAATTCACAATCATAATATAGACAAACGAATCAACTTATTTCAACTGCACTACACGTGCTGCATTCGTCTTCGTTAGTAGTTGTAAGATAATCCAATGTCGTAGGCTGCAGTTCCGTATTGAAATACATTACCAATGTGTATAGCTTTAATATGGACTTTGGCTTCTTTCAAAATAAATATGTATTAAGAAAATATAGTGACAACGCATATTAAATATTTATAATGCAACGGTTCAATTATATGTATACAATATACTCTTCGTTTTGGATCTTCTAACGTACCACAGTCAGACAGTTGCATCTAAAGTTCATAATTTGGCCACAATATTTGAGGAAGGTGCGTTATTTAGTGATCATATTTATTCGATATTCAACGGCTCTTCAAACCACATCCGTGTCATTACACTACTTATAATAGAATGTTCACACACAACACAACTGAACAACTTATACATAGGCCTTCCGCTGAACTTGTAACTTCTCACCTTGACACTGGAATTGGCTCTTATATGGCCTGCCAACCAACCAATGTCTCGTCTGTCTCTTCCTCCACTACTGGCACTACACCGCTGCGAGGATAATAATTACTAAAACAAAACCGAGATAATACATATAACTCCTGTTCTCAGAGATTTCCAGTAGCTTCCTATTCCATTCATAATTAATTTCAAGATCCTCCGTGACATATGCCTACCGGTGAAATTGGGGTTATCACCAACATCCCTCTCAGGTGTACTATCCGTAAATTACGCCATCTCGTCAAGTTCATTTCAATAACAACAAATGCATATACTAACATGATAAGCAGACAGACCAGACGTAGGATAAACGATGTTTGTCTCCTCTACTCATGTTCTCTGGAATGACTTACCAGAACTAATTACGCTTACTACGCTATATCCATCTCTGTCGGTCTATTAATAGTATTGTCTTCCAAATTTGCCCTAAAACTCATTTCAAGGTTTAATCATTGGGTGGGTTGCACTGTCTTGCCACTTATGCCTTGGGCGTCTTTTTCGATGTTCATTATTATTATCATTATTATTACATTTTTGGCGATGCATATTCATATTATTCTTGTTGTTGTTATACCATTACAGCAGTTGGCATTCTGTCGCCTCCTATACACGCTACAGGAA